>CABFVZ010002455.1:93361-110053 GCA_902151445.1 Timema monikensis | reverse complement strand
CCCCCCCCCACCTTATTTCTGTGGGGGTTATTGAAGAAAAGAGTATACATAAATAAAGCCAGCACAATCCCAGTCCTCAAAGCTGTACGTCAAGAAATACAAGCCAATAATGAACACACTTTAGAAAAAGTATTCCAAAATCCAGATGGTAGAGTGGAAAAGTGCCAGAATAGAAGAGGGCACCATTTTCAGCATCAGCTGTGAACAGGCCCTGTTTAACGAGGTTCAAGGTATGTATGTATGTGTGTGTATATATATATATATATACACATGACAAATTATAGATAAAAAGAGATTATATTGACTAAAGTGCATGGCCTCAAGCAAGCAAATCACTCTGTATAAGAGGTTTAGTTTAATATAGGAATTCTTAAGTTGCTTTAGAAAGTAAAAATTATAAATTAAATATTTAACTTTTTTTTTGTTATTGTAAAATTCATACATTCACATGTTAAATTATCAGCCTGAAATTTTTTTAAAATCCTTTTAGTGCCACAAGCCGTTGTAATCAGCTTCCTAGATTTGCGCAAGCTCTGACATTACTCGATAGATAGGGTAGTTGTCTCCCTTGAACTAAAGTTTTCCCCTCTGTTATAGAACAGTGTACATAGATAAAAATGAACAACCTGAAAAATAACTTCTTGAAAATAGTAGTTTGGTGATTTTTCTTGTATAACCTTTAAAAAAAATGAAGAAGTGACCGTGCCAATCTTTGCACATGAATCTATTATAGGCGTGACACTAAATGGGTTAAGTACATTCTAAAATGTTGTTGGTCTGAACCACCAATTGGCTGTAGAAAAGCACATAAACAAATTACATTTACCGTATTTATTTTTTACATAATTTCAAATAACTTAAGAATTATGCATACAACCTAAACAGGTAGTAAGACGTGGTGCTAAACACCCCTAGTGTTTATACATTCATTTAACAGTCTTACAATCTGCATATTACTCGGTAAAACTAGCTGCCCATTCTGCTCGGTGATTACCACCCCCCACACACATTTGATTAAACATTGGCATAGTAAGGTATATTTGGTAGGTGTGGAAGTCTAGCCTCTGTTTACACAACATATGACTTAATAGTTTTGAACCCAGTACTAGGTTTTTTTTTAATAATTGTATCTAAAATATCTACAAATATATCTGCACAAAGGATATAAAACTCAAGAATGAAACATAAGTAGCCATTATCTTCCTTCAAGGACGTGCCAAGCTCATGTTTTATATTCAAAACAAGGACCGATCAAAGTTTAATCGTTTCATATGGTTTGAATGTTTGTTTAACTTCACATTCTTAATAACTGATACAAAGTATTTGTAAATTTGAAAAATTACTTCTAGACACGAGAATCGCGTATGGGGTCCTCTGCATAGATATCCTGGAATCTTCCTATGCTCAGTGTCATTCCTCGCATGTAGTTTAAAGCAGAGTCTGTGATGGATGTGTGGAAATTAATTATAAGAGTGTTTGATTATTTTAGTTATTTCCCTATATAAAAATGTTTATTGAAAAAGATGTATAACATATAGCAGATCAAACTGATAAATCAAGTTTTCATAATATGCAATTAAATTTCTACAGTTGTCTAGTCGGCTTTGGTGATCTTGGGGTAAAGTTCTCGCGTTAGAACCCGATGTTGGTGAGTTGAACCCAGCTGGGGTTGACAGATTTTGATTGAGTGATAAACATCTGTAGCACAAGTCCCTTTGAAAGGGAAGTACAACTGTTGATGTAGATTGTGGAACATAAAATAACCCTGGAAGGTATGTGAAAATACCTCTCCCTGCAAAATTGGTAGTCCCTTTCAGTCTCGCTCATAAGAAATTCTTGTGTGCTGATATACTAATAAGTTGCTTAAAAATCTGTATATAAAATACCTCAAATAAATATTTTTTTTTAATTGTTGACATGTGAACCTTAATTTGTAATGCACATAACCAAACAGAATTACAAACTCACTAAACGTAAAAGTGCATTTAAATTTTAAATAGTTTTAGTGGCAAAGTTTTGTATACAAAAATACAACATTTCTTCCCTTTTAGTAAAGTGCAAGTATTTGAAGCTTGGCACATCCTCACCAGCTTTTGGAATAGACCACAAGTTCAAACATTAATTATTGATGGCTACAGTCTCAACATAATAATTACTATACCTAAGTAACAATTTAATTCAATAACAAAACACTCGTGAATAAGTGGTTCCTAGTAATAACAGATTGTGAATAATTAAAACCCGCGGTTGGACCGCAATTGCTTATTAATTCCATATACAACTTAAAATTAACTAAAAACCACAAATAAAAACATTTAATGAATGTAAATAAAATACTAAGTCAGAGGACTATTCAATATTTCCTGGCAAGTTTACAATATCACTTAATAGCGGGTCCTACATCACAATATCTACAAAATACATCAATATAAAAGTATCAATTTAGTTTCTTAATGTGGACCAAATCAAATTCATGATTGTAATTATAAAGATACAAAGAGAATAAGTATGTTTACCCTAATGTGTCGCATGTATCAGACATAAAAAACTTTGTTAGGTTTCTATAAAAGGTGTAAAATAATCCTAATCTAACGGTTTTGAGCTCAAATTTCCACTTTGTTCAACATGGCCAAGAATTATAACTCATTACGTGTACACACACAATAATGCACATGAATGAGGTGACAGTCGATTAAGATTGTGTTTGGCGTGTGCGTTGCTAGACACATTTTAAACACAATAATAGATGAACCTTGCCACTTCTGTTATTCAACAGACTTAAAAATATGTTGACCATAAATAAAACAAATACATAGCATATTTACAAACATTTGCACCAATAAATTAGCTATGTGCCATGGACAGACGTGAGCTTACAGCTCAAAGTGGAACAGAACCTTGTTATAGCTCTTGGTGCTGCCAGTAAGCCCTGGTTCTCTTCGGTAACCGCCACGTACAGACAACCGGCGGTTATTAAGGCGCTGATGGTAATAGCTATTACTTATTGAAATACTGAGCTAACAATAGATTGTAAGGCCAAAAGACATTGTCAGTACTAATATTAAATCAATTTGTATTATTATTTTAAGTAAGGGCTGCATTGTCAAAATGTTCAAACACTAAATAAAACCTTATTTTTAATATTTGGTGGATTGTTTCTTCAAAACAATGCAGGGAATGAAACAAATCTTCCCCAATGCGAGTTTCAATATTTATAAACAAGTAGACAAGTATTTACTGGCAAGTAGGCCTGGGTTTGAACCCTACAATCGGAATATGACCTAAATACAAACATTTTTTCCTTTTCCTTCAACTTCTTTATAATCTTCTCTCTCTTAGACTAAGTTTTTCAGAAATTAAATGGATAAAAGTTTCAATAATAGTGATAAGCCTAATAAATGTAACATTTAACTAAATGAACATTATTTTTGTGGCCCTATCTATGAATGGCAAGTGATAGCCAACAAGTGGTGCTCCTCCAGACGTCAGAGACGGTGTAACACCGGCCCATTGCGCACCGCAACGGCACTGAATAGTGAAGATGGCGTGGTGCGCCACCGGCGTCTATGAGCCGTGCTCAAACTCCTGGTACCCCTCTGCCCCCGTGAAAACCACGTCCACCCAGATCCGCATGGCCTCGGGACTGGGGGCCATCAGGTGGAACGTCCGCTCGTTGGTCTTCATGACAAAGGTGAGTTGAGGGTTCGGAGATTTGACAGAGTTTAGATGGTCGACGTACACCTCCTCGATAGCCTAGAACACGCACAGTGACATGATGTACCCACGTCCACCTTCAAGAGCACAACTTCAGGAAATGTATGGCAATATATTAATTAGGAGTGTTGCGCTCAAGACATATATATGCTGGCTGGTAGCAATCTCTTCAGAATGAATTGTTAATCATTATTCTCTATTAATACTAAGCTTTATAAATGAAGTGTATATTAATAGTTAAGGAGGAGCATGTGAAGGAGAATGTCGGATAATGAAGTGGAGACATGAAGCCAAGAGAGCAACCTCTCGGGTGCATGGTGCAGGTGACCCGGCCTTGGAATGAACCTTCTAATAATATCCACTGCAACAGAGCCTGCCTCACCTTGGTTAATGGACTCACATCGCTACTTACGAAACTATATAAGACAATAACTTTCACAATCTTCCAGTTTCTAGCACCTTGCAAAAATATGTATATATTTATGTGTGTATATATTTCTTATTAAGTATCCAAGATAATTACTCACCATCATCATCATCACCCCCACCCCCATCATCTTCCTCATCCACCATTCTTCTCCATTTACTCCCGGCTAAATGTATACTGTAATTTAACTTAACAGGACAATATGATTTAAGTTTAGTCATTTACTATAATATGCCACTTGGCCACCGCCAACCTTCCCTCAATATATTTCATCCGTCATTCAGATTGAAGAGTTGTTTCTAAGTTTATTCTCCCCTCCGACGAGCTCCCTGTGAGGGTGGTCCCAGGCTCCAATGAACCCTCTTTATGATGTTCACATACCTGGAAGTAGGCCCCTCCCCGAGCCTTCTTCTCCATCCTGTCTGCGTAGTACACGAGCATCCGCTTGGAGCGGTCAAACACAAACCACCGCTTGTTCCAGTGGTGGAACTTGGACCCCATTTTGTGCAGGAAGCCTCGGCAGGAGGTGGAGTCTAACAGAACGTGGGGGCAGAGCTCCACCTGGTGGCCCGCTGACTCTATGTGGGCCCGGAGGTTCAAACTCTCGCTACGGATGGGCAGGTAGCGGGTCAGGGGCCGCTGGGGTAGAGCAGAAGGGAATATTACAGAATAACCCAGTGTTGCCACCACAAGCAGTGTAATCACTGCCCCAAGACAGGTGATGCTAAATTATAAACTAGGCTTTAACTTTCTTTTACCTGCTTCGGTGGCCACACGGTCTAAGGCTTTTCATGACCAAGGGACCCAGTTTCTGTTTCTTGTTGGCTCACAATAACAATATTAGGATTGAGTACATATTAAATATTTGTATCAGCTCATTCTGGGGATTAGGATTTCTTGACAAGTTAGTTCTCTGTTGTCTCACAGGAGGAGGTCTACTAGAGTTGTCATTTGCAGGTTAAAAGTTCACTTGTTTGAAAATGTAATACTTTTATTTGTGCAAAATAGTACATAAAATAACAAAATATATGTAAACAGAATATGTATTTATTTTATTAGTTGATTATGCAAAATATCTATCTGTAGATGTCATTTTTTC
Organism: Timema monikensis; assembly: GCA_902151445.1. Lineage (NCBI taxonomy): Eukaryota > Metazoa > Arthropoda > Insecta > Phasmatodea > Timematidae > Timema > Timema monikensis. Next base: position 104,813 of record CABFVZ010002455.1, on the reverse strand, counting down.
TCTTGGAATAATTTTATATTTTTTATGTGAGAAAGGGCCACAAAAATGGTTACCATGGGCCGCAAGTGAACCACGGTTTGGAGACTCCTGGTCTAAGATATCTCACAGGACTGGACTAGAGATGTTGGCGATATCAGGGTTTGAATCCTGGTCGAGTGTATTGAAAGTGGAAAATATTTCCTAAATAGCTTTCCCCTCTCTCTCTCAGCAAATTAAACTACACTTCCTTTAAATTCAACCTTCCTCTTCCCTAACACTTTAGTTTTAGTTTAGATTGAAGAATTACCCGCCTCGGTGGTGTAGTTGGCTAACGTGCTAGTCGTGTTGAGCTCGACTGCCGAGGACGGGGAGATCGAGGTTCGAATCTCGGTCGGGTGAACTGGTTTTTTTTTCGTAAATGGTTTTCCACTCTCCCTCCACGCAAATGCAGGTTCACTTCCTCTAATTCAACCTTCCCAATTCCTAATCCATTAGCGTAATTAGTACTTAAAGTGTATAACCTGAACGGGTAGTAAGACGTGGTGCTAAATAATAATAATAATAGATTGAAGAAAGGAGTGCTAAGATTTAATTTTCATCAAACTGACAAAGTGCTCTCGACCATCAGAGGACTCCAACATGTGTTATTTCTAGGGCACTCCACAGAAACAACTCAGGTCCTGCCAAGTGTCTCACCTGCTTCTTATCCACTTTACTGCGCATCCTAACATCCAACTGCTGCTCATACGCAGAACCGTCAGACAGGGGCCGAGTTTCCTCGTCTCTCTCGTCAGCCAGTTCCTTATCCCGCATCTGTGACAAACAAACATCTGGATTGAGACCAATCAACCATTGGCTGCGGCCGTGAGTGAATCGACAGACCAGGGTTCAGTCCCCTGGAAGTGAGGTTTATAATACTCTCGTTAGGACAAGGCAGCTACAAAACTTTTTATTACATAATTCCTCGACTTTTCCGGACAACATTTTAAAAAAATTTCCAGACTAACTTTTTTACAGTTTTTTTTGATGGAGGGGAATGTTTTCGTTTATTATATTGAGGCACGTATTTCAAGGAATTCTACGCTACCAAACATCAACATTCTTATAAGTTTATTTAATGTTGTGTAACTGTGGTATGAAACAAGCCCTCTTATGGGCCGACACCTTGGCAACACATTCTCTTAACATCGAAAAACAAAATCTACCATTTTTGTTTGAATGTTTAGGTGCACAATTAGTCAAGTATTTAAATTCCCTGACTTTTCCCTATCTGTAGCCACCATGCAGGAACATTTCAAGGTCATACTTCATTTAATTTACTTGGTGTTAGATAGTAATTAGTATGTCAGAAATATTTAGAATAAGAATGTAATATATATTCTTTAAAAAAACTTAAAGTATCTATTTATCGATTTCAGCATTACCTATTGATTTGTTTCCTTCTAGGCATGTTCTTTCAGGTTAAGTGACTTGTTAATAAATATCAATGTTAGTATGAAGGAGTGTATTCACAAGACAAGCCTATAATTGAATTGCCAAAATAAAAATTACAGAATACATATTTATAAATAAATCAGTTAAAACCACATAGCTTAGGATTTATCTATCCAAACAAATAATATTGTAATAGTTGTAAAAATGAACATAATAATTAAATAACGAGCATCTAATATGGGAGTGTTGGCAAGTGATAGCTGGCAGGTTTTTATTACCAAAATTGGCTGAAAATCATGAGGTTTTCATCATTCTTGATAACCAAGGCACCAAACTAAGTGGGTATGTTAAAACTGGCATGTGCTTATGTTCAACTCAAGTTGTTTATGTTTTCATTAAGTTGCGCTCTATATATATATAATAAACAACATTGAAGAATTGATAGTTGACGACATAGGCCTAGCCAATATCTGTGATGATCAACTGGCTCTTAAATCTTAATATTTAAACATACTTTACCTAACATTAGGAGTATAAAGAACAAATTTGAGGAATTAATGTGCATCCTATCATCTGTTAAGGTAGATATTGATCTAATTATATTGACAGAGGTGTGGATATACAGTGATGAGGCAATTTACTACAACATTCCCAATTATAGCTCCTTTTACGCATGTAGAGATACCTAAAGGGGTGGGTGTGTGTTGCTATGTTAGAGACAACTTAATGGTCTCAAACCTACTAACTAGTGAGATAACTGAGGACTTGTCTTACATATTGCTAACCATTAATAATGTTTCTTTTATCTCAGTTTAACACATATTAATAATTTATAGACAACCTAATAAAATACACAATCGTTTTTAACCTTCCTGGAAAATAAAATTAAAACCTTATCATTGGTGACATGAATATTAACCTTGACGACTTAAATCAGACTTCCCATGAATACCTAGTCCTAATAGCTGCAAATGGACATGAATGTATTAATACCCGCTACCCAACTAGAATATGTAATACATCTGAATCAATTATCGACCCCTTTATAACAAACTCGATTAATAATACATATAGAATTTATAGCATGGAATATCATATATCTGATCACAACAGGTTTTTATTATTTTGTGCTACTCCCAATCTTAGATACAATAATACACGAAGCGACAATGCCAAAATTAATAGTGGAATTAAAACAAATTTGGATAAATTTCAACAATATTTTTAACAGAATCTAACACTCTTAGATACTAAAAGTACAGATATAAACTTGTTATGTAATCAATTAACGGAAACTTTTACTAGAACGATAAATATTTCTACCTAACAAATTTTGGAAAAGTCTTCTAGGACAAATAAACTATCTACCCCTTGGTTCACTAATTGACTATTCAATCTAATCTCAACTAGGGATAAATACTTTATCAAAATGTAAAAAAGCTAAAGATAACTTAATTTATAAACAAACCTTCTTAATTTTAAGAAACAGGGTCACAAATTTACAGAGAGCATTGCTAATAAACGACAAAGACAATAAGTTTGACAGAGCATTAGGGAACATGAGACAAACTTGGTTAGTTATTAACAGCACTCTTGGTAAAACCAATAAGAAAAACATTACAGATACCAAGGACCCAACTGATATTGTCAATAACTTCTTTATAAATATTAGCCCAGAATATAAAAAACGTTGGATCTGTGCTAGACATAACTAAAAAATAAAACAATGAAAGATTAAGTGAATTTAAAAAGATGGACAGTTCAGAACTGCTTTCTATAATAAACTCCCTTCCCAGCAAGTGTTTGCCAGGAAATAATAATATAACAACTATATCTATAAAACTAGTAAAGGACAGTCTAAGTCCTATATTGCAAGCTGCAGCTACAGACCTGATAATGAATATTCAAAATACTATTGACAAGGGAAACTTGGGAATGGGTTTGTTGATTGACCTGACCAAGGCTTTTGATACAGTTGATCACATGATAGTGATTGATAAATTGAAGTGTATTCAAGTAGAAAAATCACCATTATAATTGGTTCCAAAATTACTTAAGTTATAGATGCCAAAGAGTTCTGATAAAAAAATGAGAAAAGACTCAAAATTCTTCTGTGACTATAAACAAATAATGTGTGGCGTTCCTCAAGGTTCAGTCCTTGGACCATTCTTTTCTTAGTTTATATACATGATTTACACAAAATTAATTTGAATGGACATATTCAGATTTTTGCAGATGACACTTGCATGAATGTTCTACTAAATATTGTTGAATCCAATGTCCCTCCTTTGCTAGACTGGATTCATACCAATAAACTCTCTATTCATTTAAAAAAAAACTAAACTTATCCTGTTCTCAAAACCTAGCTACATAAGAATAATAATGGAAAATGAGATGCTGGAATATGTAGACTCTATCACTTATCCGAGACTAACTATTGACAAGCATCTCTTATGGGACAGCCACATAAATAATATAACCAAAAAGCTAATTCCTATTGCAGGAGCATTAAGCCGATGTGAATATGCATTAACTAATCCAGTAAAAAGAACGCTTATTTTTCTTTGGTACACTCATATCTTTTATATATATATATATATACTAGATAGCTGCTGCCCGCGGCTTTGCTCGTGTGGAAGTTGATTATATACAAATACGAAAATATACATATATATTTACAAATTAATTAAAAATATTACATTACGTTGATGACCATAACTTGACCTCAGATCAAAAATAATGCAAGTCCGATACAAACTTTCACCCCCTTTTTCATCCCTTATTAAATAAAATTTCCAAAATTCCTGAAACACGTATTTATTTGTTTTACGTCAATAACCGAAATACAAAATTTTGTTTATGTAACTTTCAAAATGATGGACTTTCATACATATTATCATCCCCTTTTTTGACCCCTTTGGGGTGGAATTATCTAAAATCCTTTCTTAGTGGGTGCCTACATAACAAAATGAATATACAGTCCGAATTTCATGCTTGTAGCCTTGATAGTTTGCGCTCGGCGATGATGAATCAGTCAGTCAGGACATGTTATTTTATAAGTATATATATGAGTAATATTTGGGGTTTTGCTACCAAAACAAGACTTAAAAGACTAACTGCACTCCAAATAGAATGATTAGATCACTATATCAATTACCTGTCAGAGAATATAGAACTACTGAAATTTATAAATATCCGGATTTTACGCCTCTCGATAAACTGGCATTCTTGCTTACAAAATAGATAAAAATAAACTTAAAAGTTCCCACAAACTAGAATTACCTCAGTCAAGTCATCATACTAGAGGCTCAATTAAAATATATCATGAATCTTTTAACTCTGTAAACTATGGAACAAATTCAACTTTAAATAAAATTACTATAATATATAATGCAATTCCAACAGATATCACTGGCTTACTTGAACTGACAAATTTAAAAAAATACACATTTTTTCTTTGCCAGTGAACAACTTTAAACGCAACATACCAAAATTATGTAAAATTTTTGACCACCTACCCTCTGTGATCGAAATAGGTCTTCAATACCTCATCTAAGTCTCATTCCTCTACTTGCTTTCAATCACAATTATTCTAATACATCATTCTATTCCCAGTAAACCATTTAGAATCCATTATTATTCCCCGTATATATCTACATATATTGTTTATTATTGTGATAGTGTTTAATGTTCTACAAATTTTATTTTTATCCCAAAGTACTTTCTTACTAATTATTTGCTAATGTTATTTTTCTTTTCTTTTTATATACTTATTTCTATTTTTAGTGTTTATCTCACATTTATGTATAAAATCTACTTAATCTATATTATCACACATTTTTCAAAATTATCTTAATTGTAAAATTGTAATGGTACTGCTGTCTTTTGTTTTGTTTAATTTTGTTAAAAAAGTTTGGTTTTGATTTGTTTAACTTTATTTCATGATAAAATATTCATGTCGTTTTAATCTTTTAAACTTTAAACTAATGTAAAATTTCAATTTCTGTTAATCCATAGTCCTAAAAGTGAGCTCTAGCTCTTTGGATCATGTAATTAATTATAAGTAAAAAAATTCTAACGAATACTGTATCAATAAAAAGTTGATAAACGTATCTAATAATACTTCACTAAGAATTACTGTATAAGTGGTTTTTTATAACTATTTGGTATAACAACAAATATAATGGTGCATGAAATAATGAATTAAAAGTATTATATTCACACTTGTATCTCATATCTTACTACCATAATAACCTAGAGAAAGAGCCAGACAAAAGTCAAGTGGCAAAAGTTACAATAGCTAAACGCATGGCCTTGCAAATCACATGGATTGGCTCATAAATAATTGAAAGTAGATCTGGTAGCTTTTGTTAGCTTAGTTAGCTACATTCCTATCATAGATGTTTCCCAGATTTATTATCTCTGTCTTTATTTAAATATTTGAGCTCTACTGACCTGTGCTTTCAAAAATAGAATATGAGGATCACCAAACATTTTCTAGCGGGTAAGATACAGACAAATATTGAACCACTTAAATAGTTTGCCTGAGCAGCTAATTCTCATCAATGGACATCAAACCAGCGTAGATAAATGTTCATCTTGGATTCATTTCCACTCAGCTTGAGAAAATAATGTTTTGGGGGTCACAAATGTTGTATGCTTTATTAGGGAAAACAAAAATTCACAATCTGGGAGTTTGCAAATTAACAATATTTCGTGGTAGTTCACTTAAATGAAGATCTTGGTTCACTCTCTAATAAAAATGGCTTGGAAACCATGTTTACAAAAATTGATCCAACAAACACTTGAAGTCAACATTTTGCTTTCTCCCCAAAACAGCTGATTACCGAAAAAACCAACACATCTGTCTTCAACAGATGCTTTACATTATCGATCCCTTCATTGTTGGGGGTCGACAATAAACGCAAAATGCCTGCGCATTGATCGTCTTCCAGCCGTGACCGAAACAAATCAAAATAATAAGAATATTATTGTAGCAACTGTTAGAATTATGTATCGATTGGTAAAAAAATAAACTGTGTAAGCACCCAAAAAATAAGCCCAAATAAAAACTATAATTTTAAACCGTAATAACACGACTATAGCGAAGTAGTAGACCTAAAACTTTAGAGTGACACTAGTGATTTTTTTTCACAGGAATGTAGTTGAATGACCTTTCGTGGTTTTATAAAGTCGTTGATTAACTGAAAGCGAATCCTTTGCTACCGTCTGAATAAAAATAAATTAATTACCGCGAACGTGAACTAACACAAACAAACACGCCCTGAAGCAAAACTACGCTCGCACGTAAATACAGAGTCGAACGCTCCAACTGTCGAGATTCAAACAAAACCCGAACTAAAGCGAGTACGACCGAGCAACTGTAGTTGAAGCGCGAAGAAACAGCTGACGGTTAGGCTGGTATTACACTATCACATTTATGTCAAATTTCTTTGATCAAAGAAAATGTGATGTAACTTTGACGACTCCTCAAAGATCTTTGATCACATAAATATTTTACAAATCTTTGATCACATATTTTAGTTATAGAACAATCCATGCTCTAGGGTTTGATCAAAGAAAATGGCGATTGAAAGATTATCCTGCATGTGCGAAGCAGTCTTAGCATTTCTTAGGTGTGTATTTTTTCTTTTAATTAATGAAGTGACTTTTGCTACCAAATATTTAAAAGTTTCACAGTCCATGCGTAAATATTTTTGATTAGATTCAGGATCTTCAGTTTGAAGTTCCCTTAGCAGGCAACTAACTGTTAATCCCTCTTGAATTTCATCTCCCAACCCAATGGTAGAATCCACAATCGTTTAACAGGTTTTCTTTTCGTTCTAAGCAACAATGAGATTATCACAATATTACTCACAGTCGCTGCACTTGAAGTTAAACCATTGGAGTCCATTTTTTTTAATAACATATTATATTGTAGCGACTGTGAAAGAAATGTGATGTGTAATAACACATCTTTGATCAAAGACGGTGTTAAATATTTTATCATATATTTGATCAAAGAAATATATTACATTATATTTCTTTGATCAAAGAAAAGTGATATAGTGTAATACCGGCCTTAAAAAGAAAAAGACGTCTTGGCCAATGCCGAACCAGTAAACAGTCGGGAATCGTGATATTGTTGTGGTGAGTTTAGACAGTGGAGCCGAGGTGAGAGAACTATGTATGGGCGTACCTTGGTGAAAACCTTCGCGGTACAGTCTGAGTAAAGACATAGCTCGAGCTAAAAACAGTTCTAAAACAAACATTGTTGGGGAATCTTACACAGTTTCATTGAAATATTAACAACTAATTTTGAAGTTTACCACTGATTCCAAACACTTAAATTCACACGTTTTCTCCCCCATCACTTCTTTCTTTTTATACCCGTCAGGACTATACGTATATTAATTACGTTCATGTGATAGGGTTTAGGAAAGTGGAATTTAAAAAATGTACCAGCATCAGCGTGGAAGGAATGAACAATTATTTAGGAAAAACCCACCCTTACCCGAGTCTATCGATGGGAAAAACTGCTCCTTAAAGTTTGATTCACACTGATAGGACTGTGCGCAGACTGTGCTGGGACTGTGTCGTGCTGCCAACAATCTCGAACAGCTCATTCCCATAAGAGTTACCTTGTAAGACCGTTTTTGATTCACACTCATAGGACTGTGCTCAGGCCGTGCTGTGACTGTGTCGTCTTGGATCGTTTCAAAAGTGATTTCCCAAGGTCACGGTCCAGCACGGTACGAACACAGTCCCAGCACAGTCCTATCAGTGTGAATCAACCTTTAGTGGACAAGGAGCAATATGTTACTGCTCCACCACTGGACCTGTTCCTTTTTGTCACAGTTACTATATTCGTACCTACGTGCAGACCAGTTTTTTTCTAGCACCGCGTCTACTGCCCGTTCGGGCTATACGCATTTATGCCAATTACGCCAATGTGTTAGAGATGAAGAGGGTTGATTCTTATGGAAGTACAGCCACATTCGTTTGGAATGAGTTGAAAACGTTTAGGAAAAATCACCCTCAGTGCACCCAACCGGAATCTAACATCAATCTCCCTGTCATCGGCAGTCCTAGTGCGAGAGTGAAGCCAGAGACCAGAGGCTGGCAACCTTTTTGATATCGCGGACTTTACGAGTTTAAAAAAAATGTTTAGCTAATTTGAAAAAAAAGTAAAGCAAAAGAAGTAGAGCAAAAAAAAAGTTCAATTTTACATTTCCCAATTATTAATTAGCTATTAATTTCATTTTTTGAACAAATTGTTTTGTTGCTAAATATTTTGTGGGCTAGATAAAATCAGTCGGTACATTGCTGACCCTTGCCTTAAATAATTTTACCACCAAGCGGGTCCCTTTAATGTCACTCATCAACGTAACAATTTATTGTGATAATAAATCACATACTGTGCTTGTATTGTGGAAATAATGTTTTGTACTACGAAATAAGTAAGGTTGCGCCGGACGCTATCTCAGCGATGTGACAAGAACACAAAGCATCCACTTCCTTTCTAAAGTACGACTGCTCCAAAATATCTACAGAGCATAAAGGAACAAGTTTACTCCGGATCTGTTACAGCGTGTATTTGATCCATGGACCAGTGACAAAAAGGAAAAGCTCCTTTCATCTGTCAGTAACAGGTTGTGAATGTGACGTCAGAGGAGGTTGTATTTCACAACCCATACCTATATCTGAGAACTCCAACTAACAGCAACACAGGAACACGCAAAAAAGGAGTAAAGGGACAAAATTTTACAAATAAGGCTTAGATAACTGTAAAAATACTAAGTTTGCTTTCTGAAACATCAATTTTATTAACTCTTTTAATTTGTGTTTTGAATCGTTTCTATATTTTAACTCCTTTTAAACTTAACAATTTATGTAATGTATGTTTAGTTTTTACCTTCACTCAAAATAAGTGGTCAATTATAGTATATTGTTTCATTCAATGTGTTAATTTGTAATTGATTCACACTTCTACACTATATTTTAATTATCTCAGTAATTATTGGCTTATGATTTGACTTATAAATGATTTTCATTCAATAATATGTATACTCCATTTGACTCTTATTGTAGTACATGTTACAATTAATATGTATACCAAGCAACTTAACTTTTTATAAAGTTCAAACATAATTCAAATACAGTATCACAATATCTTTAATTGTTAATTTAAACCCATACATTTCATTAAAATTTAATTATCGATATAATATCTAAATCTTAACCTTTACTATATTCTACACTGCTTACGGAAGAGTTTTTTATAATGTTTTCTAAAATGTTTCAAAAAAGGTTTGATCGTTTCACATTTTTAAAAGAGACTCTATGAAATTGGGGTTGGGGGATATATCTTCTCTGTATAAAAAATCAACAGCTGTAATATAAATCACAAGAACTGAAAACTAAAAACCTTTGGAGGACCAGTGTTACGAACACGGACAAATGGACTGTATGGTGGAATGGGAATGGGTAGAGGCAACTCACCTTCACTTTATGTTGTCTCCATTTGACTCTTATTGTAGTACATGTTACAATTAATATGTATACCAAGCAACTTAACTTTTTATAAAGTTCAAACATAATTCAAATACAGTATCACAATATCTTTAATTGTTAATTTAAACCCATACATTTCATTAAAATTTAATTATCGATATAATATCTAAATCTTAACCTTTACTATATTCTACACTGCTTACGGAAGAGTTTTTTATAATGTTTTCTAAAATGTTTCAAAAAAGGTTTGATCGTTTCACATTTTTAAAAGAGACTCTATGAAATTGGGGTTGGGGGATATATCTTCTCTGTATAAAAAATCAACAGCTGTAATATAAATCACAAGAACTGAAAACTAAAAACCTTTGGAGGACCAGTGTTACGAACACGGACAAATGGACTGTATGGTGGAATGGGAATGGGTAGAGGCAACTCACCTTCACTTTATGTTGTCTGATTGGTGTTATCTTGGAGTAGTCAATTTGATTAACACACGCACACGAATAATTGAGATTGGACCGCTTCCAGGTGAAAGTTCACGGAACCTATAACCATCACTTATTGGTCGATCAAGTCTCAGCACATGACAGAACGAAAAACCGCGCCAGTGACACTTGGCGGGAAAACAACAGACCTAGAGGGGTCCAGGTATGTTCTTGTTGCCTCCAAGAGTGAGGAAAGGTGAATGAAGGTGGAAGGAGTTAAGAAAATATAAGAAAATACCAAAAAACCGTCTAAACCACAACAAAAGGCAATAAGATCACAAAACAATAACTAACTAATTTCGAGGCATAGAGAACCTAGATAAAGGAGTACTATCCAAAGAGATAGCATAGAGGACTGAATCATGAAGTAGAGACTTATGGTACTGATCTAACAATAAACAATGCACAAACAAAAGCCTTCACTCACCACTAATTTTCTCACTTATCAAATGGATAGAAGGCCAAAATATGGCATAGCCGTAGCCATAGGTTACTTCAAAATACCCATAAAAATAATTTGAATTTCAAAATGGGGCATGAGGAAATGGGTGCATTATAATAGATAAAAAGCTTCAATTGGGGTTTGAAATTTAAATTTTGCAAGAAACTAAATGGACTACTCCAGAGTGCCCAGTAATTTCGATAATTTATAAGGAGTTGGTTAAAAGTTTCAAAACTGATACGAACAACCTCTATGTGTGGTATAAAACAGAAATGTGGCAAGCATGTCTAGGGTACAATACAACTAATTATGCTGTAAATATAAGAAATGTTAAAATAGAACTCCAGCTGTTCAAAGAATGGGCATTTCAGCTAGTTTTATATAAAATTAACCACAAGGAAAGCAATCAAATCTTAAATTGTGTTTGAATATTAATCATTTATTGTTTTAAATTGTGTTACAAAACGTTAAAAGTGGGTTGACTAAAAACACAATGTCAGTCTAAAAATGTGTCAAAAGCTGAAATTTATTTTAAAAGTTAACTTCTCTATACACAATATTTTGAACTCTTGCTTATTATTGCTAGTAAAAAAAAAAA
>CABFVZ010002455.1:69504-92091 GCA_902151445.1 Timema monikensis | reverse complement strand
ATATCAGAACCCAATTAGAATTAGTCTTGCTGAGAAAAGAAATTGTTTTCTCAAAAAGAATCTGATGCACGATTCCCCTTAAATGTTAGAAAATTGGATGCTCCTTGAAGCTATTTATAGTGTTCTCATTTCGAGAATTTTTGGAAATTTTAAAATTTATTTAGAATACCGATTCTACTTGAATTTTTTGATTTTTCATCAATAAGTTATGATTTATGAACATAACGGGCTTCAAAGGCTCGCATTCATTTGTTTATTTACTACCTTTTTTAGCATAGTCTATTACTACCCGTTCGGTTTGTACGCCTATGTACTAATTAAGATGATGTGTTAGGGATAAGGAAAGTTGAATGTAGAGGAAATGCACCCGCATTTGTTTGGAGAGTGAGTAGAAAAAACCTTCCTTAGTGCACCCGAATAGAACCCCTATCTCTCCTCCTTGTCTTCGGCAGTCTAGTCTATTGCGAGAGTAGCGCGTTAGAGCGTGCGGTCGCGGAAGCAGGTGTCCACCACCACCACCACCACCACCACTAATTATTATTATTAAGGTTATTATTATCTATTTAATCAGTTGAAATTAATCAACAGGAAATAATAAATGACAATTTTCTATCTCCCATCTCTATGAACAGCTTCAGGCCACGGGAACATAGGCCTCTCTCTCTCTCCACACTCTCTGGCTCTTCCTTCACTATCCCTCTTACTCTCTCATTTCTCATCCTGCTTCTCGGAAACCTCATTTCCCTCGCCTGTATTCTGTTTCCAAGCCGTTCTTTCACTACCCGCGGTGTACGTTAATAGTGGTAGGTAACATTTCCCTGCTCCAAATCACACTTTTATATAATGCGTTTGTCCCGCTACAATACTGCCTAGATACTTGAAACCTTTTACTATCTTCGATAGCTCCCCTCTGTCGGACAAGATGTCGCCAAAAGTGTCTTCCGAAACAGCGGGATAGGTGTATGTGTGTCTCATAGATTTAACTACTTGCAAAATAACTAGTTTTTAATGTTGCGCCCAGCAAGTTTAAATAATTTAAAATATTTTGTTTTTATGCTGGTGTAATACTGTTCTTTTTTAGATCAACAGTTTGTAGTACTAAAAAAATAGGGACATTTCACGATATTTGTAGGTTTACTGTTTCATTTAAAAAAACAAGTTTCACGCGTTTTTGAAATGTCAAAGCTTAGGTGGTAAAAGTTCAATAAAAGCTCCAAAGTGGTCGATTTAACCATAAAAATACTGTTGAAGGTTTAAAGGGGTTGGGCGGCGGTCTTAGAATAGATCTAAATTATTCTAAGGGAAAGTGACGTTCCTCTTACCCCTCGGCTAATTGGGACAGAAATAGAACGAAGAGTCCCTCATCTTTATTTCAGAATGAATCTACCAATCCAACAATGTCGAAAGAGGGCAGAGGAAATGGCCCGTTGCTACCAACATCCTCCACAAAGATCCTGCAGGTGGACCAACATACCCACCACGAGCCTTGCCAGATTTTGTATTTATTTTCACACAAATTGTGACAGGTTGGCTACCTAGGTCTATTCAATTTATTAGTGATAAAATTATTTCAGGTATTTATATTACTGCGTCTGCACTCTCTAAATTGGATCTTACTCATCTCTAAGCTATTTGTGTAAATATTCCACCAGTCCTAGCAAGCAGGTTTTTTTTAAAGATATTACTAGAGTTAACTCGGCAATAGCTTTGGCTCGGAGACATTGGGTTCGAATTCTGGCTAGCGGCAATGTTTTTTTTAATCTTTCCTGACAAACGTTGATACTTTTAATTGATATTAACCCTCCTCGTTCTATGTCGTTGGGTTAGTCGAGTTCCAAAATAAATGTAAGGTATAATTAATTTGTAACAAATTATTGAGCTTATCAGTTTGGACAGAATAAACAAAATATCACACCGAGGTCACAGTTTATTAGGAAATTAATTAGGTGTAACGTTTCTTGACAGTTATTTAAGAGAATATGCAGACATACACGTTTCCTCTCAGAAAGCTGACAATAATCCGCGAGGTTCGCACGGTAGTACTTATGACCCACATTGTTGCTAATAAAAGCTTGAGAGATTGTGGCGACAAACGAACACATTGTTACGTCACGAGATGTGTTAGTCACAGGCCGCAAAGAGTCTTCTTGTCTGATGGCCAGAGAGATAGGACAGGATGAGGTACTAAACGTCCTCTGGACGTGGGTTGTCATTTTAGAGTTGTTCAGCAAGGTCCGACTATAAGGTGGTCAGCTCACGGCGGATATATTACTATTATTATTAGCACCGTGGCTTACTAACCGTTCAGGTTATAAGCACTTACGCTAATGTGTAATGGTAGGGTGATTGTGAGATGAAATGGAGGACCTACACTTTAACGTGGAATCCGAACCACGGTGGAGGCCTGGCATTCCCCACATTCACAAGATGTCTTGTCAGAGGTGAAGGAAGGGTTTGGTAATCAGATAAATCTGTGCCGGGAATGGCGGATATAACAAAACATTTTATTTTATGTATCCTACTCCTACTTCTTGTATTTGTCCAAGCAGGTATCTAGGATTCGATTTCGGTAGATGGGTGGGAGGGGGGAGGAGAAATGGGCATCCACGTATACCTTTAGATAATGTTATTTATTCGTAGATTACAATAATTCATAGATAGTATGTTAAAAAAGTTTATTTATTATAGTTTATATTTATTTTTCATTAAATGTGCTGAAAATGTGTATTTTAGTTATAGTGTTAGTTGACGTTTGGAAAAAGGGGGATGGCATAAACTATTATTATTGACAGTATTTGGAGAATGTTTTAATTTGAAACATGTGTGTGTGTCTGTGTGTGTGTGTGTGTGTGTGTGTGAGAGAGAGAGAGAGAGAACGTTCTCGAACAATGGTCTTCAGATCCTGCCTGTGAATAATTGACAGGAGAAAATTCCAAAACTTGTCGGAAAACAGTTACTTTTAGACCTGCTCACTTAGGAGGTCACGGTCATTTAAAATTTAAATAAATAGCACTTGAGTGTTAGAAGTTATATTTGATTTATTTACAATTCATAATCACTTAGTTTTTCGTCCAAATGACAAAGTTTGTAATCAAATTCGGAAGTGTTATGATGTTGAAAATGTATAGCTATAGATATTTTTTCCTAGAAACCTTAACCACTAAATCTTCTCTATGTATGACAATGGGAAGTTTGTATTAACAGCATCCATACATACAGGGTCGGACTGGGCTCTCCAAAAGGGCGCAGACCTGGGATTTTCAGAGGGCGTAAATATTTCAACGAACTAAAAAAAAGTGTACTTATTTATACTAACTTTAACTATTACTAAATACTTTTAACTATAGGAGTGCTAGTAGAACTCAATAATATTCATTGATAATAAATATGAGTGGTTACTTCAAAGACTTCCAAAATAACATCCCCCCGCCCCCCATGTGGCTCAAAGCATTGTTGAATATTGTGAATTTTGAAGGCTATTTTTCATAAGATACAGAAAAATTCATGGGATAGAAGAATTTCTCTCACCAAATTGGGAAAATATCTGGCGTTTAAGGAAACAATTATACAATATATTATACTTTATTTTATTTAATTACGATTATAGCCGCACCTAAATATCATTTTCATTTAAATTTAAAAATGACACCTGTACACGGGAATAGAGCCAGGGTTTTTGGCTTAGTTTAACAATGCTCTTACCACTGAGATATTGAGGAGTCGTTCCATACTCAGGATCATTCTTCACTCATATTTTAAGGCAGAATCTGTAATGGACGTGTGAAAATTGTCATTTACAATTACTAAATCAAATTATTGTGAGATATCAGATAACGCAGCCATCTTTGACTCTCTAGGGTAGCACGCGACAAGGCCCCTCCCACCCTCTTCAAAAATTTATTTTCATAATACAACCTTATTTACGTTTAAAACATTAAAAATTAAGACACGAGAAAATATATTTGACACTCGCCACCACATTGGTCAGACAAAAGCCCGTAACTCCCTCTTCCCTCCTGCCAATCAAAGAACACTCTTTAAACATGGGTACATTGCTGAGGGGGGAAATGGAGGGGCAAGTATTAGGAAATAAATTTAAATGATTTGATCATAATTCTCGCGACCAGTAACATTGAAAAAGTTTGATTAGTCTCATCCTTTATTTACGTGGCTTAATATTTTCAATATTTTATAAACATGAATCCAATGAGTTTCTAATATGTTTTGTAGTTGTGTAGGACAAAGGAAAATACAAGCAAACCTTTAATTCAAACGAGTTCCGATGTTATGATCACAGTATTACGCTATATTTAAAATTAATTAAAAATTAGCAATAAAGATGAGGTTGAAATAATGATGACTGTATAGTTATTATGTTCATGAAATTTGGATCTTATTGCTTACTAAATATCACTTTTCTTAAGCAATTTTTTAAAACTGTTTTGTACACATAAATATACACACACACACACACACACACACACACACACACAAGAAGAGCCTATCAAATAGTGACTCGGTGGTAGTGGTGAAGTTATGATCACATACTTTTTTTAAATAACCTAGATTAGCATGGACATTAAACGTCAATTTACCCCCCTCNCCCCCCCCCCCCTCGTTCCGGCACCATTGCTTTTCAATATCGCTGTATCTCATGGATGGATATAAGAGTCAAACATTTGGTCAGATTGGAATTTTTACTTTCTCGCTATCTTACGGATAGAGAAAGTATTGTGAACGTCAAAAAAATCAAACTCTAGATTTTGATGAATTTCGACGTTTCATGAACCCCCGAATCATAAAAAGTGTTTTTTTAATTTTCGTCTGTCTGTCTATACCTCCAATTAGAGCCTAAACTATTTTACCGATCGGGCTAAAACTTGGTATCTAGGGTTTTCATAAGGTTGCCCCGAGGAGTTTTCGGAATTGGATATCTAACCCTAAAATTAAGGGTATTTTACTGAAGGGCGAAATGAGAAAAAGTTGATTTTCTCAAAATCGGCTCAAACAATTTTGATTAAAATTCGTATCTAGGTGTTTATTAAAATTATAAATAAATTGAATACTCTCGTTTTGCAATGAAAATGATTTAAAGATAATTTACAGAAGCAGACATTTCCGTATCTCCGCAACTATTTGAGATACCAAATAACTTATCATTGCCAAATTGTAGTACTATAAAAATAAAAAACTTTTTATATGAAATATATTTTTATAAATCCAACAGTTTCTGAGATATTAGCAAATATATTAATACAATTTTGTGAGCTTTAGTTGTAAAGAGATACTAGTTAAGTTTTAACGCAATAATTCTCTAATGCCATAGAGTAATTAAATAAGTAAGTCTCTAAAAGCTTATTTCTCTTAGGATAAATGTTTGTACAACAATGATCTATCTCCATTTTAGACTTAGTAGTCAAATAGTTACATTTTTTATTGGTCAAAATTAATAAATGAGGAATTTAATATCAATGCGATGACCTGAAGATTTGCAACACCTAATAAAATGTTGAAAATTCTAACCACAAGTCGAAATTTTAATACGAAGTGTTGACCCTTGTGGACCCAACATTGATCTTTTTTATCGGTCCAAACATACAAATGAGGACATTAATTCTTTAAAAACAAAATTATAAAATTTAAAACTTGAACTTAAAAACTGTTTTACATAAGTATCGTGCAATTTATGTTTGGGTCTGCTGGTGAATATTATTTCGTTTCACATATATTACGAATTTTGAGTAAATACCTCCATTTTCAAACAATAGAGCGAGAAAGTCCGTGCGGAGTTCCGTACCATTTATTATATTATTTATTATATTTAAGTGTATGGAGTGCAATTTTTGACTATTATGATGGGGGTGAACCGAACTTTTCCCAAAGTATATTAAATCTATTTCTATATTAGAGAGAGATGAAATAAATTCTAGAATAACCCAGGTTGAATACACCTTAATTTAACAAGTTCTTAGTGTACATATTTGGGCTTGGAGGGGTATGCAAGCTATGTAAGTTTATTTATGTTAAAAAAAAGTAATAAATCTCACAGAATTTAGTACCTCCCCTAAATTACCGTAAAAAATACTCAAGATAGCTTCTCTATATCCACGTCATTTTTATTAAATTTTCTTCACCTCCAAACGCTACCCTCCCCTTTTCCCGTAATTTTATCCTGGCTACAGTATTGGGTCTGGGGTGAGCTTGCAAGTCTACTTGGTCCTACCAACAATATACGAATGATACAGTGAAACAACACAGCAATGCCACAATTGAACTAAGCTTAGAGCAGCCCTTGTCCACAAGACTGGCAAACCCATTATACCCCTTCACTACCTCTTACGCAGTGCCTGAAGTAAAAACGCAGTTTAGAAAATAGCTTTCACTTCTTTAATTGCAACCTTAACTTCACCAACAAGTGTCAAGGAGTACCTTACCATAAACGCCTCTGTTGTCGAGCTAATGAAGTAACATAAACATTTAGGTTTGAGAAAGTAGTAGTGTAATTAAACAAAATATGCTTTTACTGCTCTAAAGGAGAATTTTTCGGGTGATTGGGTTCCCCCACCAAGTGGAGGAATGGGGCAAACTGCCCCGTTCTCCCCCCCTCTCCCCCTTTGGACGTGCACGATAAAACAACATTAACATGATAGTATGACACTGACTTGTTTCATCGCACATGCAGACAAAGCACAGCGCTCACCCCTCGACCAACAGACGGCTAAATGTCTTATTTGCATCACTGCAAAAAAATTCCGACAAGAGGTGAAACCTGGGACAAGGGCGTAAACTTGGGAAACTCGAGGGTCCGGTCCGAGCCTGAATACTTAGAGACTGTCCGGTCCGAGCCTGAATACATAGAGACTAACTTAAATTATAATATATAGTTTGTGGCCTGGATATTGCAAATATAAACACTTCTATACGACATTGCTACAAGTACACTAGAACTTCGGTTAACCGAAACGTTTTTATGTTTTGTTTTTTTAGAAGAAAACACCTGCCGATGTATTGGTGATAAAGCAGTGGACGGACTTTGTAGCAAAAAATGTTCTAAGATGTCAGATTTTTTTGGTACTGTTGGAGACACTGAATAAGATGCACGATCCAACCACTGCACCAATCACGAAAGGCGCTGCAGTAGCGCGAGCATTAAGAGTTAGCCAATCACATAGCTTACACTTTAACAGTTGTCCTTTTTCGGTCAACAAACCGACCACGTCGTTTTGAGCTCACGCTAACTCTTTTTGTGTTAATTAGCCCACTATGTGTAGTTGTAGATTGTATGTTCGTCTCGGACATTAATTTTGTGTACTCGACTTTAACCTTTGCTAACAGGTTATGGGCCCAGCACGCTTCCAATGCACCATATTGAGTCTCGAAAAACTCGTTAGTACGCTGCGAAGATGAACGCAACCGGCGTAAAGTTCGAAGTTTTAAATAAAGAGAATTACGAAACATGGAAGCTACAGATGCGTGAAGTTCTCATAAAGAATGATGCATGGGGCTATGTGAGTGGAACAATCGTGAAGCCAGAAGTGGTTGTAGCCGAGCCAGCGACGATTGAAGCCGAGCTGAAGGCACAATCTGACATAGTGCTCGCCATGAACCCGTCAGAAATAAAACAGACTAAACCTAACGAGCAATTTGGTAAAAATTAGAGGGAATATACCAGTCCAAAGGGCCGGCACGGAAGGCTGCTTTGTTGAATAACTTGATGTCCTTGAAATTACAAGATGGCGGCGACATGCATGAACACACTCGGTGTTTCTTCGACACGGTGGAGAGGTTAGCAGAACTTGAAGTTGATATTAATCAAAAGCTGTTGGCAGTTATGTTTTTGCGCAGCCTACCGGAGAGCTACGAAAACTTTCGTTGCGCCATGTCGTCACGTGACGCATTACCGCCTTTGGAGATGCTTCGAATCAAAGTTACGGAGGAATTCGACGCGCGTAAGGAAACGAACCGGAATTCAGCACAAAACGTGATGTACGCGGGAAAGTTGGCCGGAAGTAATACACGAAAAAAGCACAGATGGGAGAAATTGGACAAAGACTATGGTGCGAAAAAAGACTCGAACATGAAGTCTTTTAAGTGCAATGCAATCGGACACCGGGCGAAAAATTGTCAGAAGACAAGGAAGTCGAACGAACAATCCGCGAAAAACGTCGAAAGCGTGTGCCTAGCCGCGACGGACATGACAAGTAACGGTGCATTTCAAATCTGAAATAATGCGGGTCGTGTTAGCTGGTGTTTCGACAGTGGATGCACGTATCACATGTGTGGGAGTATCGAGTCGTTCGCACAGATCAGTCGGAACTTCGATCACGGAAAGCTAAATCTCACTATCGGAACCTGCACGGACATCGAAGGAATCGGTACCGTGTCAATCGGGACGAGCGTGAGCGGTAATAAAAAGGTGATCGAATTCAAAGACACAATGTATGTACCAGACCTACGTGCTAACCTCATTTCAGTCGGGAAAGTTACCGACAAAGGACACACAGTGATTTTTAGTGAGACAAAGTCCGAGGTCATTGACCAGGATGACAACGTGCTGCTTATCGCGAAACGGAAAAACGGGCTCTATTATTTCCCAGAGTTGACTGACCAGGAAAACCTTAGGCCTGGACGACGCCGCTATTACTCCAAGGAAGAATTCCATTCAGGATTGGTATTCTCATATGGGACATCTTAATGTTAAATCACTATGTGAGGCTATCAAGATGGGATCGATTCGAGGAATCAACAAAGATTTCCAATGCAGCGTTTGTCTCCAGGGGAAGATGTGTAGCACTCCATTTCCAAGGGTTTCAGAGAGGGTGTCAATACTGGGCGAGCTCATACATTCTGACATCTGTGGTCCATTGGGAGTCGCTTCACACGGAAAGAAGCTCTACTTGGCTACTTTCATAGACAATTCTTCAGGATGGTGTGAGGTGAATTTCATCGAGCAAAAGAACCAAGGGAGGGACGAGTTTGATAGTTTCAGGGCACTCGTGAGCACCCAACAGGGAAAGGCGGTTAAGTGCTTACAGTCGGATAACGGACGCGAATATGTCAACAAACAGTTCGACGAACTACTCCAAAAACACGGCCTCTTGAGGCGTTTGACCGCACTTTACAAACCACAGCAAAATGGAGTTGCTGAGAGGAGGAACAGGACACAGATGGAGATGGCACGTTGCCTTCTAATTCAATCTGGACTGCCACCAACTTTTTGGGCGGAGGCCGTCAACACCGCAAACTTCATACGCAATAGGTCACCAACAAGTAAACTAAAGGGAGGAATCCCGTACGAGGTTTGGTTCGGGAAGCCACCGGACGTGTCCAGCTTTAGGATCTTTGGGAGCGAAGTCTTTGTCATGGACAGAACACCGAGCAAAGGGAAGCTGGAAGTAAGATCAAAGAAAGGGATCTTCGTGGGTTATAACTCAGAGTCAAAGGCGTATAGGGTATGGCTACCGGAGCAGAGGAAGATCGAGGTATCCAGAGATGTGATTTTCATGGACAGGACTACGATCCAGTCATTAAAGAATTGGGAGGACTTCCTGCCGCAGGACAAGTCCCCAAATTTCTCAGGTTCATCAGTTGATTTTAACGCCACGAAGAGTGAAGATCAACACGTCATGATAAACCTCTCTAATGGTCAAGAATCACATCATCCGATCGAAGAGCCATTACCAGAGGTACGTTACGACGAGTACGAAGACGCTGAGGGTTTTCAAGGTTTTCCCCCATATGAACCATTGAACGCTGTAAGAAGAGGTCCAGGTAGGCCAAGGGTAATGCGGACCGGACGTCCCGGATGACCCCCCAGAGTCTATGCAATGGCGAATCATGTTGTCAAGGACGACTTCGTTTTTCTGAGTGAAGTTCCAGTTGCTCGAGCAATGACAAGTACGGATTCAACCGAATGGATGTTGGCCATGGCAAATGATGTGGAGACAATTCTCACAAAGGACACGTGGGACGTGGTGGACAGGTCAAAAGCGTCAAGGGTGATCGGTAGTCATTTTGTGCTACACAATAAGTACGGGACAAACGGCGTTCTGGAGAAGCGCAAAGCCAGGATAGTGGCGAAGGGATATGCTCAACAGTACGGCAGGGTTTCCACGAGACGTATGCGCCAGTTGCACGCCTAGATTCAATACGGTTGGTTGTTGCATTTGCAGCCCAGAACAATATGCACATACGCCAGTATGATGTGTTAACAGCTTATTTAAGTGGGAAACTGGATGAGGAGGTATTCATGGAGGTATCAGATCGTTTTGAAGAAGTCCTAGAGCACATAGTGAGCAATAAAGGACGCAAGGATCAGACCGTCAGCAAGGCGAGGGCCACACTAGATAAGTAAGCAACAGGTAATAGGGTCTGCTACTTAAAGAAGGCTCTGTACGGTCTAAAACAAGCTGGTCGTGCCTGGAACAAACGTCTAGATAAAGAGTTGCGCACCATGGGCGCGAAACCCACCAATGGAGACGCGTGTGTTTATATAAGGCATTGGAACGAAGATATCATGATCATCATCATCATCATCATCATCATCATCATCATCATATATGTTGACGACATTTTGATAATATGTCGTGACCCCGGAGAAACCACCCGATTCGGGGACCGACTTGGAAAGATGTTTGAGATGAAGGATCTGGGTGATCTGAAGCTCTGTTTGGGGATGGATTTCTCCAGAAACGTCGATGGGATATTTGTAAGTCAAAAGATATTTACAAAAGACATCCTTCAATGCTTTGGTATGTCGGATTGCAAGCCTGCTTCAACCCCACTAGACGTCGGTACGAAGCTGGCAAAGGGTGAGGCATGGTCAACTTCAGATGGAGAGAGACTCCCATACCGAGAACTAGTTGGTTGCTTGTTGTATTGGTCATTGGCTACACGCCCGGACATAGCTCATGCAGCAAGTGTGTTAAGTCAATTTAACAACTGTTTCAACGGTACTCATTGGGGCGCAGCAAAGAGGGTGCTTCGGTACCTCAAGGGCACTGCTGACCAGGGAATCTCATACAAGCGTGGGGAAAGCTCATTGGTGAGCTACGTAGATGCTGACTGGGGAAAATCACTTGACGACCGGCGTTCCTTTACAGGATATGTTTTCGTCATGAACGGAGGCGCGATTGCCTGGGATTCGAGGAAACAACAGACTGTTGGGTTATCTACCACGGAGGCCGACTACATGGCCCTGAGTGAAGCAGCCAAGGTAGCCGTGCACCTTCAGCGTTTCCTGCTCGAGCTTGGAAAGGAGGAGTTTGGACCACTTAAACTGCTCAATGACAATGTTGGGTCGCAGAGGCTGGCAACCAATCCTGTCTTCCATGCACGCACCAAACACATTGACATTCGTCACCATTTTGTACGAGAGACTGTTGAGTCGGGTCAACTGGTGCTGGGACACGTGGCATCGGAGGAGATGCCGGCCGATGTATTAACCAAGGCTATGACGAAATCAAAGCATGGGCACTGTGTTGATCTACTGGGACTGATCAAGGCACCCGATGAGTCTTCAGTTGTTGTCTCGAGGGGAAGTGTTGGAGATACTGATTAAGATGCACGATCCAACGACTGGACCAATCACGAAAGGCGCTGCATTAGTGCGAGCACCAAGAGTCACATAGCTTTCACTTTAACAGTTGTCCTTTTTCGGTCAACAAACCGACCGCGTCGTTTTGAGCTCACGCTAACCCTTTTTGTGTTAATTAGCCCACTATGTGTATTTGTAGATTGTATGTTCGTCTCGGACGTTAATTTTGTATACTCGACTTTAACCTTTGCTAACAAGTACCTATAACATATTTTATAAATTTGAGTAGAATCTTAGAATATTTATCAAAAATAATTGTTTAACGGTATTTTTATCCCGTGAGAAAGTTCATGAATCATGAATATAAAAGTCTAGTCAGTCACGTGATCTGCCCTCCACATACAATGATCTTGCCGCTAAGCAGACATGCCAACACTCGCTCGTAAACTAATTATCCCGAGACAGGGAGTTGTGCAGTGCAGCCAACATATAGTCTGAGTCAATGTCAAGACTTCACCGAGAATAACCAGTCACCGATAATCACGGGGGAGGGGTTAGGAAAGTTAGGAACGATAGTTATCATGACCCCTAACAGCGCATGCGTCATCAATCGTGTCTCCTGGCCAACCTAAACACGGATATAGGACAGTAGTATATGTAGCCAATCTATGTAGGATGGAAACTTGCTCTTTAATGATATTTTCACGAAAATTGTTTTTCCCTATTTAAATGTAAGGAACACACCCGAGATGTCCCAAGTCGTAGAGCTCACTCTTCAGTTTAATTTCCCCCTATTTAAATGTAAGGAACACACCCAAGATGTCCCAAGTTGTAGAGTTCACTCTTCAGTTTAATTTCCCCCTATTTAAATGTAAGGAACACACCCGAGATGTCCCAAGTTGTAGAGTTTACTCTTCAGTTTAAATGTAAGGAACACACCCAAGATGTCCCAAGTTGTAGAGCTCACTCTTCAGTTTAATTTCCCTCGAGGACGTCAATAACAGAAACATCAGATGGATTACAATTAGAGCAATAAAAGTTCTCTTCCCACTATCACGTGTCGACTACAGCGCTCGGTGGTCGAATGTGTCACCAACGAGATTCTGCTGTTAAGCACTATGTTAATACTTCAAAAATCAGAATCAAAGCTTTTACTAATAAACCCTTCCTCTGGGATTCAATCTACTGAAACATTTACCGGTAAATTGTCTATCTCTAATACTATTATATAAAGTGATAACAGCCTGCATCGGTGGGCACGCGGACCAAACGTCAAGCTCATCCAGTCTGGTTTGATCGGGGGCAGAGAGCTCAGGGGTTCGGGGTTTTACACTCTTTCTTCGCGCAGATATGCTTAAATTACCTCTTAATTCTACCTTCCCCACAAGCCTTGTAAAAATGTCCGGACTGGATAGTAATCAATCAAGTGTTTGTCCTTGAATCCAAACCAAGGTCATGCCTTTAATCACTCAACTCTCCAGGAAATCATCTGTGAAAGGGGTGATGATGTTACATAAAAAAAAGGTCGATGTAGTAAAATATGACCCCTTAAATGACACAGGGTGAGACACAGTGGATAAAAAAAAATTGGAAGAGGATCACAAATAACATATTTTTTGGCAGAGTCAACCCCCCGCATATCTTGTGAACCGGAAGTTGTGTGACTCTCGCGCGGGGCCGCCATGTTGCCAAAACTCGCGGCGCGCTCTAAATACAATCACTCTTCGCGCGTGCGTACTCTCTGTGTACCCTGTGACACTTTTATTCAATTAAATTTAATCATAAAATATAGTAGTCAATAAAAAATAAAAATGCACGCATTATTTAGGTTTTAATTTGAACATAAAGGCGTGTTTTGTAAGTGTCTGGCGCCGGTTCGGTTTTAATTACCGCTAGGCTCGAGTGACAAGTTTCAGAAACGCTGCTCTAGAACACTTCCGGCGTAAAAACAAGAGCACAAGTGGTCACGTGAGGAGCTCCGAACCAACCATGAGAAATCAGCGCTAACCGTATTGGTCACTCTGCACTAGTCGAAACAATATCAGCTCTGTCCGCGGGAAAACCAAACGAATTTCAAAATCAACCGGCTCATTTAGTGTGCATGCGCCTAAAAACCAAGATACAAGCAGACGGCTGCGTCTACTGTTGTAAAATTATGCGAAACAAGTTTTTTTAATATCCCCCCCTTGTGAATGTGAGGAATGCCAGGTCTCCACCGTGGTTCGGATTTCACGTTAAACTCTAGGTCCTCCATTTCATCTCACAATCACCCCACCATTACACATTAGCGTAAGTGCGTATAGCCCGAACGGGTAGTAATACGAGGTAATAATAATAATAATAATATCCCCCCGCGTCTTACTACCCGTTAGAGTTAGACGATTTTGTGGTAATTATACCAATAATTTTAGGTATTAGAAAGGCTATATTTATAGGAAGTGAACCCGCATTTGCATGGACGGAGAAAAGAAAACCATTTTGAACCGGGCAGTCTAGTCTACCGCGAGAGTAGCGCCTTAGACCATGCGGCCACCGGAGCGGGTAGCAACTTGTTAAATGTAGAGCGCGTGTGCTCGCTACACAAGTAATACGACCAGCTGTGTCCAGACTATGTGAATCAACTCTTGGCCAAAAGGGGCAGAGAGGAACCGAGATGTTTACTAACGAGTCGGCACAAGACAGTACCTACTACAGAAATAAACTCTCGCGCCATTATTCTTTGGCGATTATTACAAAGACAATTGTAAAAAGTCGCAATTTCTGGAGCATTCTACACGTGGGTGTGTATTTCCGAGCCAGCCTGTACCGCAACAAGTAACGTGATACGGTTGTTTAGTACCAATAACACGACAGGTTGAGAGGAGACCGAGGTAAGTTGTTCACGGCCAGTTGGCGATCCTGGCAAGATGCAAGAGGAAAATACTCGAATCAACATTTCTCAGAAGTTATCCTCGAGACAAGCTGCTGGGGTGAAGGTTTTTACTATTTGCGCCATTGGTTTTACCAATTACAATCTCCCAATCATGGTTCATATCATACATTAAGAGTGTATAACTATATCAGGAGCTCATGACAAGAACAGGAGGTATTTCTCCTCTAAACTCACCAACAAAATAAAGTTCTCTATTGTGTGTTCTATTCGATACACGACCACTTCAGCGTATCTGTATCAGGAGCTCATGACAAGAACAGGAGGTATTTCTCCTCTATAGTCACCAACAGAAGGTTAGCTAGTGTGTGTTCTATTCAATACACGACCACTCCAATTTAACTGTATCGGGAGCTCATGACAGGAACAGGAGGTATTTCTCCTCTATAGTCACCAACAGAAGGTTAGCTATTGTGTCTTCTATTCAATAAACGACCACTCCAATGTAACTGTATCAGGAGCTCATGACAAGAACGGGAGGTATTTCTCCTCTATAGTCACCAACAGAAGGTTAGCTAGTGTGTGTTCTATTCAATACACGACCACATCAGTGTATCTGTATCAGGAGCTCATGACATAGAACAGGAGGTATTCCTCCTCTATAGTCACCAACAGAATGTTGGCTATTGTGTGTTCTATTCAATAAACGACCACTACAATGTAACTATCAGGAGCTCATGACAAGAACAGGAGGTATTCCTCCTCTATAGTCACCAACAGAATGTTGGCTATTGTGTGTTCTATTCAATACACGACCACATCAGTGTATCTCTATCAGGAGCTCATGACAAGAACAGGAGGTATTTCTCCTCTATAGTCACCAACAGAAGGTTAGCTATTGTGTATTCTATTCAATACACGACCACATCAGTGTATCTGTATCAGGAGCTCATGACAAGAACAGGAGGTATTTCTCCTCTATAGTCACCAACAGAAGGTTAGCTATTGTGTCATCTATTCAATAAACGACCACTCCAATGTAACTGTATCAGGAGCTCATGACCAAGAAGAAGACCCAGAATAGGTTCAGACTTACGTCCATGCCACAGGCGCTGACCCTGCGACGTCGATTATTCTTCTTGCAGCCAGTTTTGATGTAGTTCATCCACAGAGACATGGCTACCACTGGTACAAACCGCTGCACAGACTTTATAAACACAACACTGCGCCTATACCGGTAAAGGTATCAAACACGCGCGACCCTTTGTGAAAGCTCACTCGACGCAAACAGGTTCACACTCGGCACCGCGACGGAGTGGAGATGAGTCCTTTGTTAGACCGTGTTCACGTGAAGCTCTTCTCTCTCTGGAGACATGTTGTTGTTCGGACAGACGTTTTCTTTCTCTCTCTCACTGCTGTGTTCTCTCTGGCTCATCTCCCGCCGCCGGTCAAGTCCACAGGGCGAAGAGGGGGAGGTTGGTATATATCCCCCCCCCAGGATGAACCATCACCCTCACAATCAGATCTGACGAGGGGGGAGGGGGAGGATCAATAACGCGCTTGAGTCACCGATTGTTTTTTACAGGAGCTTTTAAAACTATAAGCGTAAAAGAAAGAGTGAATCGCAACTATAGTGATGTCCGAAACATAATGTGTCCGGATTCAGTATTTTCGCTAACATCCTTTTCTAAACACGGGGACAACCATATCCATGTCCAATTTGATCTGTTCATACGTCAAGTCATGTGAACTGTAGCTGTAATTTGTTTATAGATATTATCAATATTTGTATAATACCAATGTTGATCGACAAAAATTGTGTAATTTCCAAAAGTTGCCCCAAATGTCCAAGCAAGGTACGCCCACCTAACTTAAGGTAAAGATGAGAAGATTTATCAGAAGGACACACTCCAGCATTTGTCAGGTTTATAGGATGCTCTGTCCTGGGTCTGAACCCGTGGTGTGAAGAAGTAAAGGTGAAACTGTGCGCCCCCCTCCCCCCCCTTGTCGTGATGTCAGCTTCGGGGGTGTCGGACACAGCTCGAGGGAAACCAGGTAAATATAGCACCCCTTTAGTGTGTTTAAATGTTTTAAAACTAGGAACCACGCCGCAATATTAAATATCTTAGTTTTCCCAAGGATTAACTTAATAAAACAAATTGGACAGTAGCATGTAAGAGGGAGGACAAATCTAGTCTGAAAACTTGCGAGTAGTTTTCTCTGACTATAGTACTAGCAAATATAATATTGCAACGTTTGATGCTTTGTAGATAAATTGTACAAACAGTCGTTAAAATATTATCATCTATAATTTAATAGTAATAATAAACTGCACCACGGGGTTTTCAAGATTTATAATCGCCGTCAATCAAAATCAAATCCAAAATCATGTGGAAGATATTTTTAAATAAATGTGTTTTTGTCCCATTTGTTTTTGGTCCTTAGAACTATATGCATATTTAAATATGCAAATA
The DNA here is from genome assembly GCA_902151445.1 of Timema monikensis. Classification (NCBI taxonomy): domain Eukaryota; kingdom Metazoa; phylum Arthropoda; class Insecta; order Phasmatodea; family Timematidae; genus Timema; species Timema monikensis. The sequence continues at coordinate 75,212 of CABFVZ010002455.1, read as the reverse complement.
TTCTAGGGGCGAAGATGGTTGGATTTGGAGGAAGTGTACTCTTATTTGCATGGAGGGAGAGTGGAAAACCATTTAGGAACAACAATGTAAATAAGCCCGGTTGGTATTTGAACCCCAATCCCCAGTCACCGACAAACCAAACTAGATAAGACTGTCGACTCTGTACACGTTACCAATATTTTTAATCCATTTAAAAAAAAAAGAGTGGACAAACATATCAGATTAAACTGAAAATTGAGTATTAAAATTTACCAATATTGTAGCTTGAATTTTATTAATGGGAATTTTCTCTACTTTGTCGTTTTAATTCGAATATATTATATTTTCATTTTTCTTTCTACCATTGTTACAATTTGTAATTAGTTGTCAGCATATTAAAATCTTGGACATGCAATATAATAATTCGTATTTCCAACAATGTTATGTATATTAACACCTTTACAATTACGCTTATAATGAGCAAACTTAACATGCAATATTTCAACAATATTAAGTTATTGCTCTAGATTGGGGGTTCCCAACTGGTGGCCCACGAAGTTTCTTGCTAAAGTAATCTACTGTAGTAAAGTTTGGGTGTAAATCCACGAAGGCTCCAAATAATTTCTTCCTTACATTTGCTGTATTATATTGACTTAGCAAAGAGTATATTTTTGTCGGAAAATTCGTTTGAAATGTAATTAAACATGATTAAATTATCACTTATTATTTGGTGCACAATTAAATACCTTTTCTCATTTTTGCATAGATTGACAGAAATTATCCGATTATATCGCGGTCCGCCACTAGATTCCGAGGGTTGGCCTTCTGGCGTGTTGAAGTTGGAAACTGCTGTCATCGATGTACCAAGTGATTTGATTGTTTAGTTTGACAGGCATAGGTGAGCACGTGGACTTAGCCTAATCATCAAGCCAATCTACTCTTGTTTGCTAGTGACGGGAGAGGTCGGGATTCGATTCTCACCTGAGTGTGATAAGGGTGGGTTTTCATAAACGGTTTCCTCCTCCCTTCGTAATAAGATGAGGGTATATAGACGTGGAGCAAAAATAAGAATGTAAAATTTCTAATTTTATATTTTTTAAAGAGTTTTGTTAAATCATTTAATATTGTTTCCTTCATTTTTTTTATATTTACAAATGTATTTCTTCATTAAATTATACTATTTCTTCTAAGCTGGTTATAACATTTCCATTCAGCCACATTCTGTTCTGATTATTTTGCTGAAGAAGATTTCCAGAAGTCTCTGCAATGTCGTATTTTACTATATTCCTCATAAAAATGCAGAAAGATAAAGACATTAGGAAGAGATTAACCGTTACTCATTAGTAAACTGCCCATAAACGATTTTTTACCCTAGAAACAAGCATACAGTGTTTATTGTCAGGTAAATACTCCTTAAATATCCATTTTAAACTAAGTTTGAATAAAATTCACTAAATATTTTAGAATAAGGACCCAAGAACATACATGATTGTAAGCTACACTTTTTGTTTTTGTTTGGGGCATATTAATCTTCAAAAATTCATCAAAATTTTAAGGTTGAAAATGTTCATGATTGCATAGTTTTATATTTATACGAGAAAAAACAAACAGTAATTTCCAATCAGAGATTTAAAAAGACTCATAAGAGATAATAAATGTAGCCTTAATATTGCAGTTATAAAATGGGTGTTTATAATTGTTTAGAATATTTTTAATGTATTTTGTTTATCTTGGTTACACATTATATTTTGTGTTTTTTCTGTTGTAAATAATAATAATAGTTTTTCTTGTGCTTTGTTGGTTAAAGTCAAGGATTTTATTTGAAATTCATAATTTAATTTAATATTGATGGAGTTATTGAAACAAGACGTGTTCTTTAACATGTGTATCATAATATTTTGAGTAGTAAAATATAATCTATTGTTTGATAAATTTAACAAGTTCGTTCATTTGAAGAATATTGTAAAAATATATGTAATTTCATTGTTTCACACCCATATTATTCCTGCTAAAGATGTTCTAAAAGATCGCTACATATTCTACATTATTATGTGGTGATTTAGACAAGGTATGTTGTTGAAATCTAAAGTTCATTTGAGAACGAGTCACAGCGCTAAATGCTCGCAGTAAATCGAGTCCCCCTAAGCTGACGTCATGCGCAGAAACGACGGAATTTAGGGGCCGGACGGTTTCAACCCACTTCCTTCCTCCCACTACGGTCTAAACCCATCTAACCAGCGCCGAACTAGCTTTGTCCTGGGTCTAAACCCGTCTAACCAGCGCCGAGCTAGCTCTGTCCTGGGTTCTAAACCCGTCTAACCAGCGCCGAGCTAGCTCTGTCCTGGGTCTAAACCCGTCTAACCAGCGTAGACCTAGGCTAGCTCTGTCCTGGATCTAAACCCATCTAACCAGCGCCGAGCTAGCTCTGTCCTGGGTCTAAACCCATCTAACCATCGCCGAGCTAGCTCTGTCCTGGGTCTAAACCCATCTAACCAGCGCCGAGCTAGCTCTGTCCTGGGTCTAAACCCGTCTAACCAGCGCCGAGCTAGCTCTGTCCTGGGTCTAAACCCACCTAAACAGTGCCGAGCTAGCTCTGACAGCAGTCAGAGATGAAAATTGTATGTAAATATTTGAGGTGATTGAATCCCAGAATGGAGAAGTATTAACATATCTGGTCTACAGCAGCCCCAATGCTAGTAACACATTCAACCACCAAGCGCTGTAGTCGACACGTGAGTGTGAGAACTTTTATTGCAGCTCATATGAAAATGTAAAGTTGACGCAACTCATGACATCTCGCGAGCGTTCGTGATATATCGGCCGGTGGTTGTCATGACAACAGAATGAGTGTTGTCATGACAACAGAAGGGAGAGTTGTATCTCGCACCCTCTGGGATACACCCTTCACTAAGTTGTCAGAGGGTTAATAGAGCCACCCTAAGGCTGCTAAATCATTAGGGAGATAGATCACCCCACTATCAGCTAGCTTTCCCCTTCGATCCTAGACTTGTCAACCAGCAACACTCGACTGTGGAGAGGGAGATATAAATACAGGGGAATATCAGCAACACCAGCCATACCTAAAAGGTCCTAGGATCTGTGTCAGACCCTACCGAGCGAGGACAGTGAAGTCTGAACCATCTTCATCAACGGTTTAAATATTGGACCAAGTCCCACGGATTCTTGTCGGTGTTTTATTTCTGTCTCTGCCGGCCAAATTCACCTAGGGTCGATACTAGAGGGTGGGGTGAACCTCATGCAGACCTCAGGACCCAGCCTGTATCTATACTAGAGGGTGGGGTGAACCTCAGCAGACTTCAGGACCCAGCCTGTATCTATACTAGAGCAGACCCACTTTATAACACATCTCACGTATTAACAAGCACTAAGAAAGCTTCAGATTGAGGTTAAGATATTATTTACATACTCAAAGTAACAAGGAACAACTGTGCTCTAGCCAGAGATGGCGGCTGATACATTCCCTCGGGGTTTACTCCCGTCTTGAAATGTTGGGGCCCCATTAGTCAGAGGACCCATTGGGAGCTACCCATAACTTGTAAAGGGTTTGCTCTCCTCCTTCTAAATTGATTTCAACCCGCCCCCCTTTCCCGTTATATCCTCTAATATGATAAGATTCCAAACAAACTCCAAATAACCTAAAAAGAATAAAATTGTTTTCAAACCAACCGTAACCGCAAAAAGTTTTTGGAAAATCAATTATGTAGTTTTTGAAAATAGTAAATATGAAGTGCCCTTCCACCTCATGTGCACTGCGTGTTGCAAAAGTTTTCTGTCCTAAAACTTGGGAAACATCGTTCTATAGGCGTGAGAGGGACCCCAGACCCTCTTTGGTTTGGAGAGACAAGCCCCTCAAAAATACTTCTTTTTACCCCCTATCTAATCACCTTTTCCCACCTTCTCCACACTATATTAATAAGGTCCCCCACCTAAGTGAAAGCAATATTAAAAAAATAATTAGAAATGACTTTGGAATATTTTAATAAAATTAGCTGTTGCCATGAATCTGATATCACAGATTAACATTAATTGCATCAAATTGTTCATTTTTTTACAAGCATAATTTTTAAAATAAATATAATTTGATTGTACAGCAACAATTTTTTCGTTCATCACATTGATCAGATATTTTTTGATATACAGTAAGATCGAGCTAATTAGACATTGGTTAATTTGAATCCAATATGATTCCCTCTAAAATTCCTACTTATTTCAATGGTAAAAAAATAACATTTAATTCAAATTTCAGAAGGAAATATTTGTTTAATTCGAAGCCTATCCAATCTTTATCAAATCACACGAGAATGTCACACAAAGCTAGTTATTGACGCAGCGAGGGGGAATAGGGGGGAAGTATTGGGACACCCCCACTGAGTTAAGTCAGTGTTTAAATTTGTCTTGTTTTTTTATTGTGTGTACGTGTGTTTTATAACAGGTGTGTGATTATGTGTAGCATATTTTGAGGTTATTGAGTAGTTGTGTAACAGCCGACTAGATACTCATAAAAATGGTCAATTTGAATTTAGGATATTTCGAGGGATTTTTTTATAGATATCCCTTGAAGCTCTGAATTAATATTTTAGCACCACGTCTTACTACCCTATATACTAATTACACTAATGGTTTAGGACAGTGGTCACCAAATGGCAGACCGCGAGACATTTTTAAGGACCTTGATGAGATAGTAATAAACAGGAAAATGATGTTGTTTCAGTGGTGGGTGGGTAGTAATAAATAAGGAAAATAACTAAAAGGAAAGCAAATGAAGTTTTTTAATTAGTATAGTTCTATAGGGCTTGAACTTGAATCACTGTTAAAGTTTTGACGGAGAGTAGAAGTATGTCGAGTTTTCAAAACAGACCTCCATAAAAATAATTGGAGACCTCTGGTTTAGGGATTATGTAGGTTTAATTGAGAGGAAGTGCACCCGCATTTGTGTGGAAGGAGAGTGAAAAACCACCCTTAGTGCACCTGATCGGGATCGAACCCCAATCTCCCCGACTTGGGCAGTCTTGTCTAACACGAGAGTAGTGTGTTAGACCACGCAGCCATCTAAGCGGGTCTTATTTCTAAATTAAATAAGTTCTACTGTGTGTGTGTATGTATATGTATGCTCATAAACATTTTTCTAAGTTATTTCTCTCTCTGTAAATGTGATATAAAAACAACCACAAACAACTCATGTGTAACAACATGTCATTTTGTTTAAATAAAAGATGGAGAGTCTATCAAATTTGTTTCAGTGTTTAGTTGTGGAATTAATGACATGTTTCATTTCCAGCCAAATGTTAGTTAGTTAGTTCATTGATAGTTTCTTATTTTTAATCAAAATTCCCTGTCATTTCCCTGCCTGTGCTCACCATATAGTAAAATGGATGCCCTTTAGCAAATATAGCATAACTTATTCTTTTTAGCATCACATCTTATCAAACGTTTGTGTTATACACCTATGAACTAATTATGTAAATGTGTTTTGGAATAAGTAAAGTCAAATTCATAGATGTATCCACATTTGCAAGGAAGTTTGAGTAAAACTCCCCTCAGTACCCAACCAGGATTCAAACCTCGATCTCCCATCATTAGAAGTTCAATTTATTTAAAGAGTGATTCCTTAAGTCATTATGTGTGAAAGTGCATGTGTTATAACTCAAGTCCATGACCCTGTCAAAAGGCCGCAAGGTGAGACTTGGCTGTGAAAGAGAGAAGGGGGG
>CABFVZ010002455.1:539-68976 GCA_902151445.1 Timema monikensis | reverse complement strand
GGGGGAGAATATTTTAAACCACCCCTCTTCCCCACTCCTCTTATTGAAATTCTGATTTAAAAAAGTAAGAGTTGCATGATCATTTGTACAAGACCAAAATTAATCTTGATTTTGGTAGGGTGTATGTGTCTCATTGTGTTAGGATTAAACTTTGTTTGCGTTTTATGGAAGCCAACACTTGAGGAAACAAAGTGACAGAGAATTGAGGAAACAAGGTGATAATTAGATAAAACATTTAAAATAAAATAGTTATCACTTTCAATTTGAATTATTTTCTTAAGGTTAATATGATTCCTACAAGTGTTTTTTTAGTGTTACATAAATATAATATAGTCCTAGAAACGAGGAAGTATAGTCTGTCATCTTGGCAAAGTCTGTAGAGTGTCTATTGAGCTAAAGGTACCGGGTTTGATTCTCGGTGTCAACAATAAATTTATCATTGGTGAAATGTGGGTTTTCCCTGTCAACAGTGATGAATTGCCAGGCGGAGGGCTATTTGTTATGTCTGTTCTAGATCTAGCTTAGTTTATAAGTCAAGTTCTGATATTATCGGTCAGTTCAGAAAGTGCACGTTAAATAACTATTATTATTATTATTATTTTGTTATTTTTATTCTTATTATTTTTATTTTTGTATTTAATTTTTTATTATTATTATCATCATTATTATTGTTATTAATATTATATAACTATAATAATAATAATAATAATAATAATATCCACACTTAAAATAGAACTAAGCCTTTTCTTTAAATAGGTTCCTATATGTATAAACAATGCAAGGCTAGGCCGCTGAGGAAGTCCGAGTATTTAATGAGGTATGTTTTATGACACAAGCAGCACCCACATCTGGTTATGCGCAGTTAAATAATCTCGTGCATGTATTTTACAAGAACCCTTCCTCCAGACTGTTAGTTACAATGTGCAAATTTAGCACACTTTGAAACCACTCCCCACCTTGTCACCCCACTGATTGGTCAAAGAGCCCTTGCCAATCATGGTGATACACAAGGAGGTCAAAAGGTCACCCCCAGGTCTATGAAAGTGGTTGACACTTAGAACAAACTTTTACTTTTCATCTGGTAAATATTAAAACATACAGTCGGCAAGTCTCACCAAAACATCTTTAAGCTGGCTCTATGGCTGAAGGTGGGATGGCATGCAGTTTTAGAGAGAGAAAACATCAGCAAAATAAAAATAAAACAAATATTTTCTAAGTGGAAACATACATTTTTACTTTTTTTCTAAACTGACTGATTATATCAGCACACAACTTATAAGCTACCCAATTTGTTGGCCACATGGTCTAATGCGCGCTGCTTTCGAAGTAGACTAGACTAGCGATGACGGGGAGATCGAGGTTTGAATCTTGGTCGGATGTGCCGAGGTGGGTTTTTCTAAATGGTTTTACACTCTCCTTACATGCAAATATGGGTACACTTTCTTTAAATATAAACTTCCTAATCCCTAAAACCATTAGTGTAATTGGTACATAAGTGTATAACTCGAACGGGTAGTAAGACGCGGTGCTACAAAAAACTTATAAACTAACTTTAGTAAAGAGCAGGCACAACATCCAGTCCCCGAACGTTAATTCATCATTTTGAAAGGGCAAACCCACAGTTCACCAATGATACATCTTTCAGTCATGGTGGTAATTGAACCTGGGACTGTTAGCTCAGTAGACAAACATGCTACCAACTGAGCTAAGGTGTCGGATAGTAATTAAAGTTGTTGAATATCTCTCCAGGGTGTCTGAGAATTTGATAACTTTTCCTCTTCATTTAAAAGGTTTGTCATCTAATGCTGCTATGCTCACAAAGAATATTCAACAGCTGTTGATATCATCATGTGAAGGAAATTAAACTCTTTGTACTGAAGCAATAGTTTGTTTTGCCAAGAAAACTGCACGTCCCCTAAATCCCCACCTTAATGATAGCAGACTAGCACAAAGTAACACAACATGTAGCACACATGCTTGTTTTAGCATTAAGCTAGTGACATGGCTGAACATGTCATGGCTAGATGGCAGCATTAATCAGATTATAGGTGCATATAGTCATCTTTTACCCATTTCATCCAGAATGCATGGGCTTTTCTGTGAATATTAAACATTTAAATACCTATGAAATAGCCGTTTCAACAAGATGGTTGCGTATAACATTAACGGGTGTAGTGCTAAACAAACAAAGAAAAAATATATGTGGATAAAATACGGTTGTGGAGGTTTTTTTTTTACATCCGGTATTGTTTCCAGTCTGTGACAGTTTTTTTATTGAAGCTATATTTTTTTTCCAGTACCAGCTCACTAGGCCTGTCGTAGCTTCATTTGCCTTTTAGAACAATTTGTTAAAAATATATGATGAAAGGGTAAAAGATAAAGTGATATTTTTAAGGAAGATAAAAACATCTACAGATAACTGAACAAACAGTACATTACGAAAAATTACACCGATCAAACTGCAGACAATTTCATGAAATACATAACTTTGAAGTAATCACTACAGATTGTAGAAGTAATCTCCACTATAAATATGGCTGCATGTGCATGCAAAGTAACATGCAAAGTAACACGGAAAGTAGGGCACAGGGTGTTAGAGAACTCGAAAGCTCATAGCCACCAAAACATAAGCTCGCCATTCAAACCTAGTCTGACATCCAACCTCCTTCAAATACATTTTAACACTAGTCTCCCCATCGACTCGGCCTACCAAGTGGTCTTGTTTATTCAGGTTTCCCAACAAACATGTTGTGTGCACACCTTTAATAGTCTATATGCATCACACAACCATCCCACCTCAGTGTGCACGCCTTTATTATTCTTAATATGTTTGGGGACATATACCAGTTCTTCACTATACCAAATGTGTAAAATAGTTTTATATAAAAATAATGGGGCTATTAATGTAAACATATTAACCCTCTAAGCTTGTTAAAACATGTGTCAGAATCGTGGGGAGGAAGGCGGGACTGCCAGGTAAAGAGAGCACTGTTTCTCTCGCAGTGCCGGCTCTGGTGTGATGGTGGAAGGAAGTTTTTTTTTACTCAGCATGTATTGTGCTTAAAAACCGTGTACCATATTCTTAAATGTGATAAAGTGTAGAAGAGTGTAGAATTAGGTTATTATTCTGCTTCCAGCTATTCTATTTGATTCATTTTTTTTGTTCTCTTATTTAACAAAAAGACTAAATGCGCTTGCAGTACTTTCAATGGAGAAAAATGTCCTCAATTGTCATCCAGAGATCAAGGAGAAAATTAATTAAATTTTTGCGCAAATTAAAACAAGAAGAATGGATTTAATTTTTAAATGAATAGATCAACTGTACAACTGTAACAATTTAAGTTAAAGTAAGCAAAAAGAGTTTTTTTTTATTAAGATTTTATCAAGTTCCAAAATAAATTTTCTTTTTACACATGTTTTTTTTTCTTTTGCACAATTTTAAAACAAAGGCTAAACATTTTCTGGAGCAGCACCCCCCACTAATTTTAGCTACGAGCCGCCACTGGTCAGAAGAATCTTCCAAAGTGATCCCAAAAGAGATTAAAATAAGCCCCACTCCCCCTCAAGTGGTCAACGCTCCCCATAAACATTTCAACAAGAATTAAAAGCTTTGGCTACCCCCCTCTTGATGGTCCATTTGTAAACGCTAACTCTCACTAATGTAAACTAAGTTGAGTCACCAGTTCTTGATGGAACAACATGCTATGTCTCAGGATGAACATTTTCAATTGGGAAGTTGTCCTTGGGGCCTACCAGGTAGGTGAGGGTGCTGGGTTCAAGAAGGAGGCATCTAGATACTATTACATACATCCAAATAATCATAGGGGACCCAACATTAGTGTCACATACAACCACCAAGCGCTGTAGTCGACACGTGAACATGAGGAGAGAACTGGTGTTGTAGCTCATTTGATAATGTACTCAGGAGAAATTAAACTTGGGCTGACGTGATCATATTTGCTCCATTAAACAGTGGCGTATTCTGAGAAAAATTAATTGGTATGCTGTACTTTAAAAGTTTCAGGGGAGATTTGGGGGCTGAGGACGCTTAACCACCATTGTCCAAGAACGTCAAGGGACTATTTCAAGATATATATTTGAAGATGTGTGCCTATTTCACCTTAACCGTATGCTCTCTTAGAACATTTTGAGCCCCCCCCCCCTCCCACTCCCATATTATCTTTTTTTATTTATCCACAACAATGATTAGTTTGATTACCATCCACTCAAAATGAAATAAAAGTAACTCCATTGTGTCAGCCCGTATTCAGACTATACCTACCGAGTGGCTACCAAACTGTTTGGCGAATTAGTGCCAACTCTTGTGGTTAGAGGGTGTCATGTGGTCAGCATAACGATGCCTCCAGCCATTAAACTCGGCTTTCTATACCGGAGCCACTACTACTTTATTCGAGTAGCTCCTTATTTATCCACCCTAGGCTGAATCTAACCCTTTCCAGACCCACTGCTTACCAGATAATCTGGACGCACCGGGAATCGAACCCGGGACCTCTGGGTCTGTAGCCAGAACCTATGACCACTAGACCACTAGGAACATTTCTGAATGCATAAGAGAGACAGATCCTATTCAATTAGCCTAATGTAATTAAAAGCACACAGTTAGCAATACTCGAAGCAAACAATCATTAATAAGAGTAAAATGAAGTGATACATCGATCAAGCGTCCATCAGATCTTGGTGAGAGGGAATCAGGTGGATTGTCCAACTCACGTTGCTATTAAAACTATTTCTTAAAACCTAACTTATCTCACACATTGCTGCTTGGAAACAAACAAGTCTCCCAACTTGAGAATAGATACGTAAACTCTGGCCAACATAGGGGAGATTATCTCGGACTATTAATACTATATCGCTACGTCATTGGTTTATTGCTAGGATATTTACACATATCTTTTGCTGTAAGCATTGACGCACCCAAGGGGGAGAGGGGCAAACAGGGTATTTGACCCCCTTCCCCCTCTTTCCCCAACACCACAAATAATGTTAATAGAAATGTAAATAACACTAAGTATAGCTAAACTATTTAGCATGGAAGATGTGTCGAATGTATAGGCAACAATTAAAAGTCAGGCTTCTGACTTGAGCCTAATATTCAAAATGTTTACTGTTACACACAAAATTAACAATTAAAATAAACAAAAAAAAAGTATTGATACCATTTGCATTATTTAAATCCCTTAATTACTATAAAACAACTCCAAATAATTTCTAAAAGCATTTAATGCTAATAAATATTCTCAGCCTTCAGGGTTTAGGAGGCTGCGCAACCCCAAACCCGCTCTCTCCATCAAAATGTCATTCTTGCTACAGCCTTGATTGAATGCCCCCCCAAAGTAAATGGCTGAGGCTGGAGCTGATTAAGTAACTTATGTGAACATATATTTTATTTTACCTTTTACTTCTAAATCATCTTGAAATGGTGAAATTACACTCCTGACTTTTAGGATTCTTTGATGTATAATTATATAAAATCACAATGACCAATAAGTTGTTGATGTAAAACAAAAACTAAAAGAACACTATTAAAACTCCACAAATCCTTTCTACTAAAGAAAAGCAAGAATTACTGTTGACTACGGTTAAAGTTGCCCCCCCCCCCCTTCCTCACTCCGCCAGTGCTGATACACCCAAATCTAAAAGCATGGTTAGATGTCTGTCCTCGGCAGTCTGACTCAACACGTAACTAGCACGTTATAGCTTGCTACACATAAACAGCATGACCTGAGGTGTACAAACCCGAGCTCATTGGCCAATGACTTGTGGGAGAGCGGAAAGGGAATGTGTTGGAACCCCCTAGACATTGGTCAAGGTCATTAGAGCCTCCCTAGCTTGTCTTGCTGTTTCCAAGCAGCAGGACTTGGGTTTCCTATTGTGTTAAGTAGAGCCCTTTGGAAAAAAGAATTACTTAAAACAAAGTATTCTTGGAATATGAAATGGTATTAGTTTTAAAATTAATAATTAATTACATATATATTTATTAACAATTCAAACATTATTGTTTACACAGTTCACACAGACATCATTGAATTAAACAAAAAGCTAGTCCCTATCATTATGGGTATGCGGCACAGGACTAGCATACCCAGAGAATACGACACTGGAATTCAATCTGAAATATTCCCATTGTTAAATATTTGATTCAGGATGAATGTGAATAAAGCTCCTTCTACATACTCCTTGGATCCATGGTTTTTATAATTACGTGGCTGTGCCAACCAACGAGATAGTCAGAAACTTTGCCCAATAAAACTCTTCAAATCAAATCCGACTAAAAAAAAAGCCCCTAATTTAAAGTGGTATACTATTTGAATTACAAAATTCACAGCTTTCTATTATCAAGGCAAACAATGTGAGTTCATTCTTTAAATAAAATGGCAAAGACAAATAATTACCTGAAATATTATGAGAAAATGGTTGAATATATTTTATTAACAAATTGATGTTAATTTCTAGAGAAATTTTAACTATACCGTGATTTTGGTTGGAAGAACAATAGAGAAAATTCAAACATATTTCTTTGCAGCCAACATTGATAACATTTATTTATTTTATTCGTATTATTTTATAAGTATTGAAAATATCTACCAAATATGATAGCTTAAAATAACATGACTTGATGTATGAATGTATTAAAATGGTTTAAGTAACTTTAGTAACTAGCTTCCACTGTTCTTCCTACCAAAATCATATTATAGTCTAAAGTATGACTTATAGATTGGCATTTTGAATTAAATTTTATCAATCGAAATCTGGAATATATTTTGGATTTGAAATTTAAAGTATTACAAGTGCCGAGAGGCAGCCAATACCTCTCTGTCCAGTGGCAGCAGTGTAAAATGTGAACTGCATATTCCTTTCCATTGTAAAAGCCAATTGTGCTTATTTCTATCCTTTTTCCTTATGTATTTAACATATTATTAAAATTCAACATTTCAAATAATATACACATCTTAGTTGCATATTTGCACTAGAAATTTCAAAGTTTTGCATAGTTTTGGTGAATTTACAATGTTGTGTTTCATTTTAGTGACAATTTGTATTTTATGCAGCAACATGTGAACAAAATGAGATCTGAAAAGAAAGTTACGTTTTTACGTTTGTTGTGTTTTCTGAGATTTGTAATTCGACCCAACTCTATTTTATATTATGTGAAGAAAGAGGACTAATGTGATGACCCGAGTTTGAACTAATGACCAGATTTCAAACAAACCCTTGCGTTAGAAGGCCTGCCCATAGCTCACCTGTGCTGGAACCAAGAACGCCTGGGTTGACAAAGTTGATGAGTGAGTAGAACTCTTGTAGATCATTCTGGATAGGAGTCCCTGTGAGAAGAACTCTCCTCTTGCAAGGGAGCTGGGACAGCAGCTGTGACAGTGATTACAAGTGGTGAGTCATGGATTACTAGCAAGGGAGCTGTGACAGTGATTACATGTGGTGAGTCATGGATTACTAGCAAGGGAGCTGTGACAGTGATTACATGTGGTGAGTCATGGATTATTAGCAAGGGAGCTGTGACAGTGATTACAAGGGGTGAGTCATGGATTACTAGCAAGGGAGCTGGGACAGTGATTACAAGTGGTGAGTCATGGATTACTAGCAAGGGAGCTGGGACAGTGATTACAAGGGGTGAGTCATGGATTATTAGCAAGGGAGCTGTGACAGTGATTACAAGTGGTGAGTCATGAATTACTAGCAAGGGAGCTGGGACAGTGATTACAAGGGGTCAGTTTAGGATTAAAATTAACTATTCTATCAGTATTAGTCAATATGTAGCCAACATTTTGGTATTTGATTCGATAAAAAATACTTTTAGCATACCCCTATATATATATAATGTTGTTATCAGAGTATAATCTCCAAGCTATATTAGTTTAAAAATTATTACATATTTTAAATCTTACATTATTATAAAGCAACATTTTTATAATTTCCACTTCTCATCATGATGCTGATATTTTCACTCACTTCTTGCCTCGTTCCAGTCCATCTCTAATTAAAAAAGTACATCCTTCCAACATAACATTTCTGCACATCTACGGGGTGGATGTACACATATTTTTAAAGCTGTGAATGATTTATTTTGTGTTTCAGAGGTGGGCAAAGCTTCTTAAACTATGGCATGACTTTAAAATGTCTGCATACGCTACTATTTCCCATCAAGTGTCCAGAGGAGGTTACCGTTGCCGCCCTGATGTTGGTGTTCTTGAGGCGATGACCTTCGTCACATATCAACAGGTCAAACTGTATATCTCGCATGTCGCCATGGTAGCGCACAAACATCTCATATGATATGAGCATCACGCGCATATGAGGCAGATTTGCAAATTCTTTTGGCTTGCTTTTCTGGAACAATTAAATATTCTTTTAGCACTGTGTCTTACTACTCATTCAGGTTATACACTTATGTACTAATTGTGTTAGTGTGTTAGGGATGAGGAAGGCGGAATTTAGAGGAAATGTACCTATATTTGAGGGAAGAAAAAACCCTCAGAACACCCACCCGAGATTCGAACCTCAATCTCCCCGTCATCGGCAGTCTAGTTCACTGTGAGAATAATGCATTTGACCATTTGACCACTGAAGCAGGTAACAAGATAAAAATATCTAGTAATTGAAAGGGGGCAGATTTTTGTCATATATAGCAATTATCAGTATTTTAAGCCGGATTCGTCTCATGACAAATATTTTAATGAATATATTTTGCTCGAGTCCCAACTTTGAACCAAAACATCAACTTTCTCCTACAGAGGACGAGAAGTTACTCAGGTTTTCTGCCCCACTCATGTACCTGGTCCACCACAAAGGTTGCCAGTCTCTCTCGCCCAAGCCAGCGTTGGAACTCCTTATTCCAGTTGGCCACAAGGCTGCTAGGTGTCACCACCAGTACCCTGTTTAACACCGCCCGACTGCCATAAGGACCTTGTTTCAGCAATGTCCTGGAACACAGTTACAGATAGAACATCAACTGTCATCAGTAAGCAGCACAAATCTAGCAACCATTAGGTTGTCGACGGCGACTCAAGATTGAATGGAAGTATTCACTCGGGGATGTGATATTTCCAGGAGAGGAATATTTGCGATGTCCGTCGTGGTTTGTCAACTCACCAGACAAGAGCGATGCACTGCAGTGTCTTGCCCAGTCCCATCTCATCGGCGAGTATGGCCCCAAAGTGCCCTTCAAGCCTCATCCCCACCACGCACTCGTAGAGGAACAAGACACCTGTTCTCTGGTGGGGACGCAGCACCCTAGTGAGGCAAGGATCCACACTCACCTCCGTCACGGGCAGATGGCCAGGGTTGTGGTGCCACTAGGCAGAGGATGAAGCAAATTAATTTTTGTGATGTTGGACTTGATTCTTATAAGTATCGAAAGAATTAACTTTAATCCCAACATTCTTAGCTCACAAATCCCAATAAATGAAAGTACGGGTATTAAAATGAAACATTCAGAATTGGGTAATGTTTTGTGTTTTGTCAACTACATTAAAGTACTTTATGGTACATACATAAATAACGTATTTTTATTCTGAGGTTCGATGCATAGGAAAGCAGTGAAGTTTTAACTGATAAGGAATATGAAGCAATAAGAGAAATTAAAATTTAAGAATTGGTATTTTGACATAGCTACTTAATTTTAATTACTTATATATGTGTGTGTGTAGGTGGCCGAGCCTACTATTCCACTTCTGAACCACTTGTAAGGTAGCCTAGCTAATAATCACCAAATATGTGTGGGCAACATCTATGCATCACCAATTTGTCAGGTCAAAGGTTCAACGCCTGAGGACAAGGGTACAGTGTTCCGTAAGGTGTAAGGTTCATGCCAGGATAGCTTAAATAATGTCAGGCACATAACACTACTAGAGGTTTAATAAATAAAAAGTTCACTCGTATACGGTCGTCATAATGATGAGTCTTGGGCTCACCCATTCCCGGCCACCAAAATGTCACGCAGTCATAGCTTAAGAAACTTTTTACTACACTCGGCAACTACCTCCATTTCTCTAGAGCCCAACTAGCATAACCAACTTGAATCTGCCTACTCGAGGAGGATTCCGATGACGGCATAAAGTGCCAATCCACTCGCTGATATCTACATCACCCAATGTTAGGAAATCATCAGGAAATAAAGAGATAAGTGATTCAGCAGTCTGGTAGTTTTACGAGTAAGTGAAAAGTTCGTAGTGAATCCGGTTGTTTGATATTTAAAACTATTAAATGATTATGTGATTCAGGTTCCTGGGAAATTCGGACTTTTAGCATATTACACCAATGTGTTAGGGATGAGGAAGGTTGAATTTAAAGGAAATGTGAGGAGGGATGGTGGAAAAAAACCTTCAGTATACTCAAAGAGGCTATTCAGTATAAAACCACGCAACCACTAATGCGGGTTGAGCTAGACCTGAGCTTTCCGAGAAGCTCGCTTGACCTCAACCAGAACCAAGAAACACAATTGCAAACCTCTAATATATATTTCAATTGATGTCTTGCTTTTAACAGTAAAAAAAATATCTTTAATTAAATGTCATTAGAAATCAAATAAATTATTCTTGCACTAATCATTTGTGTCTATTATGTGATTTAATAAAAGCCTTTAATTGCATCTGAATGCCATAGTTAAATTATATTTTCTGCAATCATAAAGTAGTGCCTTGTTTTAGCGTCTTACTACACATTCCGGTTATACGCTTTTAAAGTACTAATTACGCTAATGGATTAGGAATTGGGAAGGTTGAATTAGAGGAAGTGAGCCCGCATTTGCGTGGAGGGAGAGTGGAAAACCATTTAGGAAAAACCACCCCCAGTTCACCCGACCGAGATTCGAACCTCGATCTCCCCGTCCTCAGTAGTAGAGCTCAACACGACAAGCGCGTTAGCCAACTACACCAATGAGGCGGGTGAGAGTGAAAAAACATTTTGTAAAAACCACCCTCAGTACACCCGACCAGGATTCAAACCTCAATCTCCTTGTTATCGGCAGTCTAGTTTAACACAAGTAGCGCATTAGACCATGCGGCCACCGAAGCAGGTACGGGGTTAGAGCCTTGTTAATCCAAACTATTTTGGACCAAAGTGTGTTCAGAATAAGCGGGAGAATATGAAAGGATGTACAGGGAGAAAGAGTATTTTCATAGATTTTAAATTACAGTTGAGAAATTTTTATAAAATGTACTGTAGTTATTTTTAGATATAAGAAAACATTGTGTTAACTACAACATATAAAATATATTTAGCATTTATCACTGATCGAAAAGGTGACCAGGTGGTCTAGGGGTAAGGTGTCAGACTTCTATGCTGGCGGCCGGGGTTCAATCCTTGGTACCGGCAAAGATTTATCTGATTACCAAACCCTTCCTTCACCTCTGACAAGACGTGTATTAATCACAACTTGTGAATGTATGGAATGCCAGACCTCCTCAATCACCCTACCATTACACATTAGCGTAAGTGCGTATAACCCGAACGGGTAGTAAGATGCGGTGCTAATAATAATAATAATAATAATCATCATCACTGGTCGACCTCGGTGCTCTTGGGGTAAAGTGCTTGGCTCAGGACTAAATGTTCATGGGTTCAAACCCAGCTGTGGTTGATGGATTTATCTAGAGTGATAAAAATCAGTAACGCAACTTTCTTTAGAGAGGCAAGGCCGGTCCAATGTCTATTGTGACATGTAAAAGAACCCTGGAAGCTATGTAAAAATAACTTTTGGTAGACCCTTTCGCTCTCGCTCATAGAAATTCTCGTGTGCTGATATAATCAGTCGGTTCAGAATGTGCATGTTAAATACCTCAAATAAATAAAATGAATAAAATCCCTGTATTTTATAATTCACATTTAACTTTTAGTTTGTTAACTGATAGAATGGATTTAATTCGAATATAACACGGTGAAGAGAATGTCTCCTGTAAAAAACAAAACACTATTACTGTATTAGTATTTCATGTTTCACACGAGTAAGTGTATAATTGACAAGTTTTTTATTTATATGTTTGATGACTCAAAATTACATATAATAGTGCATTATTTTGTAGTCTTTTTCCCCTGATCTCCCGCCCTGTCATTTGTCACTCTACTGGTCACCTTTCTATATACCGATGTTACGCTATAACGCGAGAGTGAAGTATGTCCGATAACCGCGCTATATCGAGCTTCGATTGTATTATGTTTTCTAGTGGCACAGCCCAACATAATTACTGAACAAACCTAACAATCAGACCCCAGACCAGTAATTTACCTTTTAACTGAATGCGAATTCACAGAACAACCAACAAATGTTATAATCTAGTTACTATTTTTATGTTATATAGCAACTAAGAGATTAATGTGAACAAAGTGAGAATTGAAGAGAAAGTTAACAACTTATTCTTCTCATGATTTATAAGATAAGGATACAAGAAAGAATTAATCTCACCCCTTTTTGGTGGTAATAATAAACATTCATGTTACTAGCAGACACAGTTTTATTGTATCATCAAGTTACAGAAGTCAATTGAAGCACAATTTATTATTTAATGAATAATTTTGGAAATTATTTTCGACCATTGGGGAAGAACACAAGCGTTTATCTCAGAGTTGAAAATTAGGTTTAGTCAGAAAACCTGATGTTGATGGCTGGTAGGCGGCATTTTGAGCGTCTCGTGTTTCGCTGACAGCAGCGGAGTCCTCCTGGGCCTCTTGGGGACACGCTGAGGTATGGCTATTACTGTGTCTGATGCCGGACGCTTGTTCTCGTTAGTGTGGATTACCTCCACAATCTGTTTGTAGATAAACAACAACTAGCTTCAGTGAGGATCTTTAGTGAGGATTACAACTAGCTTCAGTGAGGATTAAAACTAGATTTAGTGAGGAATCAAGATACTACATGAAATTATCAAGAAAAGTGTGTGGATACTAAAAATTTGAGTTCAAGTCAAGTTTTAGAAACTGCTCGAACTCAACTTCAAGATTTTTACAAAACTCAAGTTAAAATAAAAAAAATTGAACTTATGTAATTTTACATTTTTTCATTAAAAATGAAATTAAAAAAAAAAAAGTTTTGATTTAAACTTGACTAAAAGTGTAACAGGCTTACGCATAGCCCTAATTATTAATGTGTAAAGTGTTGGGGAACTCCCAGACACATATATATTTTGTAATTGTTTGATTGGTACCTGGACCTCCTTGCTACCAACATTGAGTTGGCCACCCTCCTCCAATAGCTCCAACCTTACACGGCCAGCTCGTCCAAGAACTTGGCCCCCTACATCCTGGGAATACACCCCATTACCAGATAGAGAGAGCATGATGTGACATATTCTAGTACATTCAACACGAGGATTATTAACGACTCAATCTTAGGTTAGGGAACATTGATATCACTTGTATATTATATTCGGAGAAAACTCAAATCAAACATATGAAATATTCTCAAGTCAAATAAAAGTTAGAATATTTTTGGTTTTTTTATACTTTGAAAAAATATTATATAGTGTTTATTTATACAACTGTATACACTAAAATAACCTAGTTTTTTTTATGAATGATTGTAATATTTCATTCTAATCTAATTAAATTAAGTTATTACCACAATACAGAATTAAATTACTTTAGATTATTTCATATATACACTAGTTTGTAGTGTATGTAACATTTAAAAAAATGGCAGTATTGAACATAAATGAAATATTTTAAGGTGCGGCTGAAGGTAGCGAAAGTATTTTTACAGTTTGATAGAATTATTGAATTCTTTCAGCCAAAATAAATCAAACATTTCTCCAGTAGCAACAAAGAGTTTAGTTTTGTGCACATTCTAATATCAACAGATCTTGAATATCTGTCAAGGGTGTCCTGGAATTTAGTCAAAAAAAATTCTCTTTAAATAAAAAGTTTTGACAAACTTCCAAACACCCTTGACAGATATTCAAGATGTTTATATTAGCATGTGCACAAAACTAAACTCTCTATGTTTCTACTGGAGAAATGTTTGATTTATTTTGGCCAAAAAAATGTAATGGTATAAAAACTGTAAAATTACTTGCACTCCCTTCGGTCGCACCTTAACTGTCAATATTTTTATTGGTAAATATATGTAATTGTTGAAGCGGAAATTTTTCTAGAAGCGAAATCAAAGCTTTGCACACCCGTAGTACACACACAATGTTGCCATCCATCTTGTCAGGACTAAATCATGATCAGGGTGCTGTGTATAGTCTTCGAGCCGGCCAGAACATCGCTAGCATGTATGACTAGGTTCAATGTGAGCTTACCTTCAAGACTGCACTGCAGTTGGTCACTTCTAGCGTGCCATCACCTTCCCAAGTCTTGTGTTTCTTCTTGGTCTGTTTGCCCCACAACACCGTGAACACCCTGGGGACAGTGAGTTTTCTGATCAATTTTCAAGCCCCTCTAATTGTAACTATAACCCTTAAACGGGCAAAATATAAATAATACAAAGGGAGGAAAGTATGAAAATTTAAAAAGAAGCAGGAAATATATCAACATAGAAATACTTTACTCAGCAAACGAGAAACAAATAATTTTAGTTGAAAACAGAAGTGCCGTCGAGATGATTGCTGTTGACAATCAATGAGTTACCTAGGAACACTATCAAAGATATGACAGATAATTAAAGAAACAAACTCTAATGCTTATCATCACTGGCAACATATTTAAACGAGAGAAGCCCCAAAACCGATACTCAAAGGTGGATCAAATATATGTAGAATACGATAATTTATAAGTTTTAAAAAGTTAAGCCCAAAATTTAATATATTACGAGTGTAGCTCAAAACAATTAGCAAAACATTTAAATGGGAGAAGCCCAAAATGAAAATTATTCTTTTAATGAACCCTCATGTTCGAAAAGTTTAATGGAACGATTCTGGCGTGAAAATAAATATGGCTGAAACAAAGTTCATGACATTACGTTCAAAATAACGGCCAAATATTTAGCGGGATAAGCCCAAAGTTCCATGCTTACATGACGTCAGTGAAGAGAGAGTTCAGTCTAGAACTGCCACCGAGAGTGATCGTTGCTGATTATTTACATGTCTATATAGTCAACCACTCCACAAAATAGTGACCAGGAAGCTCACCAAACACAACATTAATTACACACACACACACACGCACACACGCACACACACACACACACACACACGGTCTCCACAGTTCACATTACGTGCTCCTATCTGAAGTTTCATATTTTAATTCCGCTCACGGCCACATGTTGCACTCCTCGTATGAAACTTCTTGATGTCGGCTGCCCACCTGGCTCAACGTCAGTAAACCAAGTGGTTGCCTAGGTCCGAGCAGGCCGCACAACAATCTAATCCCAGCGCTTGATCTTGCCCTTGGTTCCACTAAACTCCAAGAGGTACGGCCAGTCTCGCTGTAGATGATGTTGTTTGCTCCCTTCTGCCACTCCGGAGGTCTCCCGCTAATTTAGTCCAAGAGAGACGGCCAGCGGGCTCCTTGGCGAATGTTGTAAGCTGGGATCCAACAGTCCGTAGTAGCAGGATCCCATGAGTGTCAGGAGGTAGCGAGTGTTGTAAGCTGGGATCCAACAGTCTGTAGTAGCAGGATCCCATGGGTGTCAGGAGGTGGCGAGTGTTGTAAGCTGGGATCCAACAGTCTGTAGTAGCAGGATCCCATGGGCGTCAGGAGGTGGCGAGTGTTGTAAGCTGGGATCCAACAGTCTGTAGTAGCAGGATACCATGGGTGTCAGGAGGTGGCGAGTGTTGTAAGCTGGGATCCAACAGTCTGTAGTAGCAGAATCCCATGGGCGTCAGGAGGTGGCGAGTGTTGTAAGCTGGGATCCAACAGTCTGTAGTAGCAGGATCCCATGGGTGTCAGGAGGTGGCGAGTGTTGTAGAGCCAAGCCCATGTTATTAGGATTGCAGAGACGCCAGCCGGTGGCGTGACGGGATGGTGGGAACGGCCGATAACAGAGGCAATCATGTTCAAGCAAGTGCAACACTTCACAATGGTTCTCTATCTGAACATAAACTTGTGTTACTCACTTTAGAACAGGGGTCGGCAAACTGGGGTAAAGTACCTCAAATGGGGTAGAAATGAAATTCTTAGGGGTAGTGAGGATTCTATAGAAATAAATAAAATTATATAAAAAATGTGTTTCTTGCTATGACAAATTTTTCTTCTGGCAACATTGCATCTGGCCGATGTGATTGACGTGTTTAGGGGACGTCACATCATGTTGAACTCCAAACAATTTGGTTGCTAAAACGTTGTAAAGTCCATAATGGCGGTGTGCTTGGGTGGAGTTGGAGTTTGTAGAAAGGTACAGACTCAAGACTTTAAAAAAAACCCTTAATAGTGTCAAACTCGATTCTTTCTGGTATACACATGATCAAGGATCAATCTTAATATCACGATTCTTAACTAACAAAACTTTGATGGCATATAAACAAAAAGAGAATATTCAGAATTGGGTAATTTTCAATTGTGATTATTATTAGTTTTAATTCATTATATGTATAGATTAATGCACATTTACTTTTATAGGAATTTAGGAAATTTACTTATCCATAAATTTTAATCAAATAAATATATTCTAAGTTAAATTAAACTAAGAACTAATCTAATGATCCATGTGTTGGTGATGTGATGTCTTGTACTAACATGTTAGTACTTAGCATTTTAATGTTTCGACTGGAGCAACAGTCTAAACATTTATTTTAATGTTCTACACAAGGTGATAACTATTTTTTAATGTTTGTCATGGGCATACTCCCCATTATAATAATAATTATTAATATAAATTTGACATTAATAAAGGAATTGGAGTCGTAGGTTTAGCCTACCAACTCCACAGCCCTGCTACAAACCAAGCTGGAATACTTGAAGAGAGACGTCCAGTCCCCAGAACAATATATAAGGCATGTACAGGGTTCAACTATGTGATTTGGGGATTATTTTGAATAATAATCATTATCCTCGTCCTCCTCATCAACTGTTTCCAGCCTGTGGTCAGGCCACTTTATTAAAATGCCTCCATCTTCCTCTTTTACTCACATCCATTCTTCTCCTTAGCCTCACTCTCGAGTCAGAAGGTCAGACACATATACGTATACAATTGTCCAGCTACAGGAGTTTTAAGTTTAATTTGAGATCCTTCTCACATAACAGCTACAAATATTCAAAATGGCCACCTGGTCCCTTATCAATCATTATCATTTGTGATACAAATAGCGGTATCTCCATCGGTAGTGTGTCTGCTTATTTAGATAAGGGTCCCAGGTTCGATTCCCTGCATGGCCGAAAAATGTATAATTGGTGATGACTTAACGGCCAGGGACTGGATGTTGTCTCTGTCCTAGTCTTAAGATTATAAGGCATATGAAGCCACGGTAGGCCTAGCCAGCCGGTAGTGGAAAACATGATTTGAATAAAGCACTGACCCAGGCTGGAAACAGTGATGGATGTAAAAAAATGGGCTGTATAGAGTGCAGCACTAACAAATCTACATTTTGATGGCTTTTTTGTTGATTTCTGGACTATAAAGATAGCAAAATGTATTTAATGTTAATCAACCTGATTTTAAAGCTAACATTTTAAATTACTTATAAAATTAACTTTACAAACTTTTAAGATATAGTTTTCAAATAAATGATTGAATCTTGAAATTTCTTGTCAGGGTATTTCATAAAAATAAATGTAAAAAAAAAAAACAAATCTAAATTACAAAAGAAGTTGAGATAAATAATGCATACTCTATATAAAATTAAATGCTTCTTGTTTTGCCCTTATATTCAATATAATTGGAAGATAGCTCATTCAACCTTGTGCTGGTACTATAGTTGTCTGGCACGCTGGTACTAGAGGAGTCTGGAAATGCACTAGTAGGCGTGTCCCAGGTAAGTTTGGTATTGACGAAGCATGCCTCGGGGGCAGGGTCCAATACCAGTTCTAGTATACTGGCGGTGTCGCGGGATGCGTGGGGGACAAATGGGGCTGAAAAATACAATTAACGATAAGTACAACCATTTATTTTAAAATAACATTAGCATAACCTTTATTGTACTATGATTTGCAAATCATATTGCAATAATGTTCATTTCAAACAACCTTATGACAGAGTTGAGGACTAGTTAAAGATAATGGGAGGGGGGGGAGTCCCTGTGACTAATGAATGACTTACCGTTGAATCTGGGGACATATTCAGTGCTGCCGTCTGGCAAAGACACTAACTTGCGCAGGGATGGTGCGGTAGAGCGACGCATCACAGGAACAGACTGATATTGAAACCACACCTTATCCTGTGGACATAACTGTACCATTAATTGACCTCTGAGATATTTTGATTGCAAGTCTCCACGCTCACATGGTGGACAAGTATCCGCGAGTATGAGGAATTTAGATTTGAGAACAAACAATCTAAGTTTGAGCTACCCAAGTTTTTTTGGCACCAGTTTGTACTACTCGTTCGGGTTACAAGCTTATTTACTAATCAAGTATGATACGCTAGTGGTTTTAAGGATCAGGAAGGTTATGTACCTACATTTATGTGGAGGGAAAGTGGAAAACCATTTTGGAATTTAACCATCCTCAGTATATCTGACCGATATCCGAACCTCGATTTCCCCCGACAATGGCAGTCTAGTCTACTGCGAAAGTAGCTCGTTAGACTATGCGGCCATTTATTTTTTTATTCTATGACATTTCAGAAATGTGTTCTAATTTTAGATATTGACCAGATCAAGTAATCGTTCTATACACCAAATAAAATTACATGATATAAATTTAAATACAGAATGTTACAGGAAAATTTTAAACTCTGTCGATGAATAGCTTATATCAATACATATTATAATATTCAAATATTGATAATATAATCTACCTACGTCAAGTTAACACACAGATCAAATTTTTAGGTCTCTAAATTGATATCCTTCTATCCCTCATTCATTCTTCCAGTGCGCTCACAAAGTTCGTGATTTTTAGGATATCAAAGCTTTGATGATATGCAAATGTTTCTTTTACTCATAATATTAACGTAATTCAAATTTTATTTAAGAAGAATAAAAACAACTTGATGACGGTAGTGTGGTATTGAAATTTGACAATTTCGCGCGAGATTTATAACGTTTGTAGAGTTAGCCAACTTTAGCTCCATAAAACATAAAATGTATTCTGTCGATACAAAAAAAAATTAAATCGCACCAAAAATCTTTCTTAATTCAACCAAATACCTTGTGGTTCAGCGGAGTAGACTTTATTAATGATGTGACTAATTTTAATATGAGTTATTAATAATAAAGTGACAAACTTTTTTTTTATAAATCCATTTGAAAGGATAGTAGGGCTATTTTATGAAAGTATAACTGCTTATTGTATTGTTATTTTTTCTGATGTTATTTGTTTTTTTTTATAAAGTATTAGTAGTATTAAATTAATCTTTTAGTTTTATATCAATTACTTTTTTGTATAGCGTTTGACCTTAGGTCATGCAATGTCATATTTGACTGGTCAAAGATCCTGGTTTCAATCCCTGTTTAAACATGATTTTGAAGTTTGACTTTTGTAATATTTTGGATCATGCTTAGTTCGCGAGAGGTCCCAAATTTTACAAGACTTTGTAACTAGTGTTTCAAATCTTGTTAAACTTATCTTTGCACTTATAAAACAAAACATAGGTAGGTCTATTCAAATAAAAACTATTTGAATGTACTCTCAGATAGTTCTTCTTAAACGTTTAATGCTACCATAAGAATTAAAAGTCCTTCAATGACTTGGCTAGTAGCCCTAGTGCAAATGAAAAAAATAAGAAAAGGTCTGCAAACCTTATCCTTAGCAAAATGCTTATATTTTAATAGAAACAATACAAGCTTATTTAAAAGTTAGAGCAGATATAAGCTATTTTGAAATGTTTCAGTTGGCAGGCCTGTAAGACTGCAATCTTGGAACTCTATGGAATCTGCTGATCCAGCCTTTGTTTTTGTTAAGACAGAGCATGTGTTCGACTCGTCTGAAGAAACTCTTGTAAGGCCCCACATGCTTCATTTGTTGAAATTGTTGTAGTTGGTTGTTATTCATTTCCACCCCATCTTTCTATTCATACAGGATATAGGTCAACAAATGCACCATTTGAGCAGGGATGAGGAAGCTAGGGTGGAGAGGAAATGTAATCTGATTTTCTTTGAGGGAGAGTGGAAAACCATTTAGGAAAATACATTCTCAGTAGCTTGACTGAGATTTAAACCCTGATCTCCCTTTCATTGACAATTCATTTTTTCATGAAAGTGACAGTTAGTCCTTGTGACTACCTATATAGATAGTAATGTGGGCCAGAGTAAGGTAGTCTCACAACTGACCATATCGTTGGACTCAATCTGGGCTCGTACCCGAGCATCCAGTTCTAGTGACTGTGATCTGTCCAGCCCATGGGAGAAGAGACCCCTCTGGAGATAGGGGTGTCTCCACTCAACTGTCTGGAGATGTCACTTGCATGTGACGGGGACATGTCTGCGGGAACGGAAGGGGATCCACCTTGCGACTTCCAACACTCGGTGTTCACGCCGAATATCCGCCAGCCGTCTGCTGACCTGAAACTGGACTTTACTTGCCAGGACTGCAACAAGGTGTTCAAGCACCTCAGCGTATTCCGGCGCCACCGCCTCTTCCATACCGGCGAGCGCCCCCACAAGTGTGGGGACTGCGGCAATTCTTTCACCCTTGGGAGTCATCTCAAGAGACACCGGGTCATCCACACCGGGGTTCGCGACTTTGAGTGCAGCCTGTGCTCTAAGAAGTTTGCACAGAAAGGTGAGCTCAAGATCCACATTGCCGTCCACATGGGGTACAAACCCTTTGGTTGCAACCTCTGCGATAACAAGTTCACCGACCGGGGTTCCTTGGAGCAGCACAAGTTGGTGCACACAGGGGAGCGACCCCACATCTGTCTCATCTGTGACAAGACCTTCAGGAGAAAGACTCATCTACGTGGTCACATTCTCACACATAGCCGCGAAAAATCTTACAAGTGTTACATCTGCGGAGCCTTACTTCGCAAGAAGATGTACCTTAAAGGGCATCTCACAATCCACTCGTGGCAGCTCGGACGGCCAGTGTGATCGACCTGACTCTTGTCTACACTCTAGTGCACATTTACTTCACTTCTTTCTAGAGGGTTTTCAATGTCTCTACATCTTGTCAAAATGTAAGGACGTTTTAGGTAAGACCACCACAGGCCATTTCTAAAAAAACTATCGTATAGGCCCAAACATAGTACAGCCTCACAAATAATAGGACTCATTTCCTCCCTCGTGGTCTCTCTTCTCAGCTTATCCTCATGGTCTCTCTTCCCAGCTTAACCTCGTGGTCTCTCTTCTCAGCTTATCCTCATGGTCTTTCTTCCCAGCTTAACCTTGTGGTCTCTCTTCCCAGCTTACCCTGCCATGGGCAATTTATTTTAATATCTATAACACAGCACATAATATGTGCCCAACCAACATTGACCTGATGAGTTACCATTTCAGTGACATTGAAAGATACAAATACTCATCCTTCTGCTACATGTTGGCCCTGAGTTTCTTATTAGAGACACGCACTCACCCACTGGTACACTTCCAGCAAGCTACAAAATATAGCTCTCTAGTCAATATACTGATTTTTTAATAGAAAATGTTCAGCTGTGTTTATAATACAAGTAAAGTTTTCAGAAGGAGGTATTTTGGTAAAAAACACATTGCACTATATTTGGGGGAATACGATACTTTTATAAAACTCACAGTACAATTAAATAATACATTATTAAATTTATTTATGAAAACAAACAAAAATGTTTCAACAGAAAAGAACCAGGCCTATCTACAGTTACTTAGTGGATAAAGTTATCGCATTTCAAACTGTTAACTAGTCCTATGTAGTATTTATTAATGTCTAAACTAGTTGCTAACTTGAATGTCTCCATCTTTAGACACACCCTATTGGTGGTGTGGATATGTTTGACCTAACCTAATGTTCACTAATGTAAATAAATTAAACTAGTGTTTGGTCAAGATATATGTGACGTAACCTAACCATTAGTTTGTTACAACTCGAGTAAAACACTAACTATGGATTTGGACTGTTTGAA
The DNA here is from genome assembly GCA_902151445.1 of Timema monikensis. Lineage (NCBI taxonomy): Eukaryota > Metazoa > Arthropoda > Insecta > Phasmatodea > Timematidae > Timema > Timema monikensis. The sequence continues at coordinate 46,877 of CABFVZ010002455.1, read as the reverse complement.
AACAAATTGTTCAATAAAATGTTGATTGGTTGGTAATGGCCAGAATACTATAATTCTTGCATTTCAATAGCGACGGGTTAAATCATTGCCCTTAAGAGTGATACAGTGGACCAGATTAGTGGCTGACAACCTTTTTAGATATCGCTTGCTATATTAGTTAAAAAAATTAAATTGGTTGTCTGGATTAACAAATATATCAAGCAAAAAGGTAAAACCTTATATTTCTCATATAGTAATGAGTTATTAGTCTATTTTATGAATATAATACAATTCGATGATAAATCTTTTTCGGGCCAGTTAAAATGTCGGTTGAATGTTGGTTGCCGACTGCTTGACTAGATGATATTTATCCATTGTCGAATCTTCTTGGAAAAGTACTCACAGAATTTTAATCTTAACTATTTCTTTGTCATAAGTTACATCATCATTATCAGTTTATTGTTCCAGCGAACCGGGTACAATTTGTGAGTCTCTTCCATTTCTTTCTCTCTAGATACATTTCTTCATTTATGGCCCTCCAGTCACCCCTCTTCTGAAGGTCTTCCTTAACAGCGCCCATCCATCTTCCTCCCGGTCCTCTCTCGACTACCTCCTCCATCCTTCTTCCTCTCGGTCCTTTCCCGACTACCTCCTCCATACACTTCCTCCTGGTCCTCTCTCGACTACCTCCTCCATCCATCTTCCTCCCGGTCTTCTCCCAACTACCTCCTCCATCCACTTACTTGCCACTCTTCCAATCTCCATCCTCTTCACATGCTCGAACCATTTCATCCTTGATCTGGAAATTTTTTCACAAAGGGTTCTTTCATTTAGTCCGTGTTTGTATAACAGTTCTTATTTTGTCTCTTAGTTTTCTCCATGGCTTGTATACGGCTCTCCTCTCTTTAGGATAACATGCATGTTTCCAAGCTGTAAGTGCTCATTCGGATGAAATAGCTGTTGTAGAGGGTCTGTTTGTAACACATTAGTTAATTCTAGCTAATATTTAATATTTGTATCCACTTTATTTTATCTGCTCCCCCCATCTCTTTCTTGGCCTCCCTTACGATCTTTTTCCTACATACTTTACTTCCGTCATTATCTCCTTTTCCATCATATTACATGTCCGTACTGACACGGCCTTAGGCTGGAAATGGTTGATGATGATTTTATCTATGTATTTATTATTTTAATTTGTTAGTTAAAATTAATCTAATTAAGAAGTATGATTATCTGAGCTGCCATTTAATAGCTGTCCATAATATCCGCAACATTTTTAAAGACTGACTGGAAATAAAAGTGAACTCTACTCTCATTTTTTTTAGTTGATTAATAAAATATTTTGTGTATAAATCTTGAGATTGCTTTGCAGTATAAACTGCACCCACTGCAGTGTTCCAGGTTGCCAACATGACATCACCTCATGATGTACTGATGTTCTGTAATTCTTTAGTTCAACACATCTGGATAAAAGGGTTTTCCTTGTTTAGTATTGCTAATAATCTTTGCACCCAACTGAAAACTACACAAATATCAAATTATAAAATATAAAAGGTTAGCTTTGGAAAATGGACTATATTATGAATATGTGTAAAAATACATGAAAAACAAATTTGCTTGTAGAAATATAATAGGTTCTAAACGTGTCTGGTTTATATTACCCAGTACTTTGCGAGAGGTGTTTTTAACAAAGTTTTGCTCTTTGTTTTATTATTAATTGTCTGATGTTTAGTTTATACTTTGTTATTATATTGTAGATATTTATGAATGTAGTTCATGTATAAAATATACCTAGTAGAAAATAATATTTGTCAAGTTTTCAATACTTAATATTGAGAAAGTATTAAAAGCTAATCAATATTCACAAATCTATTTAACGTAGAATAATTGGATAGATTGTATGTAAGCCTACCGTAACTATTCCTCAAATTTAGTCATAATAACCAACTTGTGTGTTATTAGAATCAGACATATATGCTAATTACAATAGTTGGTTATGGATGAGGGAGGTTGAATTTAGGAAAAAAAGTGTAATCACATGTGCTTGGAGGGAGAGTGGAAACCATTTAGTAAAAAATACCATCAATACACCCACCCGAGATTCAAACCCTGGTCACTCAGTCATTGGCAGTCTGGTTTATTGCGATAGTGATGACTTAGACCAGGGGGTTCCAACATTTTTCACACCAAGGGCCATGGTTCGCACCATGGGCCGAAGATATCTTTAGTAATCCCATTAACCTAATAGAGGCCTACAAACAACACTTAACTAACAATTAATTTCAATACTTTTTTATACACACACACGCATGCATGTGCACACATATATACATATATATATACACACACACATATATATATATATATATATATATATATATACACACACATATATATATATATATATATACATACACACACACACACAGAAATTGTATTTTTGGTCGTAGAATCTTTCAAATTTTATTTCCAGAAAAAGTTTATTACCCTCTGAAAAATGCTGAAATATGTGGTCTATGCACACACACACTTACTCGGTATTATAAATATATAAATATTCTTAATCAAATAAATGTGAAATAAAATGCAATCATGATTTCTTTTTTTTTTAAATTAATATTACTATATATTGTTAAATCATTAGCTATTTCATATTTGCAACCCAGGTGTTTGCTTTAATTTTCCTCCAGGAGACTATGAGGGTCACATTTTCAGTGAGCACGAGTTGCATTAGACCATTCGACCAGTTAAATGGGTGTGTATATGTGATTGAATAGAATTATTACAACAACTCATATTATTATAAATTATCGGTGTCCTGGAGGTCTAGGGGTAAGGTGTCTAAGACTTCTGTGCTGGTGGTCCGGCACAGATTTATCTGATTGCCAAACCCTTCCTTCACCTCTGACAAGACGTGTATTAATCACAACTTGTGAATGTGTGGAATACCAGGCCGCCTCGTGGTTTGGATCCCACGTTAAACTGTAGGTCCTTCATTTCATCTCACAATCACCCTACCATTTACACAGTGTAAGTGCGTATAACCCGAACGGGTAGTAAGACGCGGTGTTAATAATAATATAAACTATCCATAAAGATGAATGTTGGTCCAGGCACATAATTTATAAATTATACTTCTACCACTTTATGTATCTGTTTTTCCAGTCCACTGTAATTCTAGTGTGCTGGGCTTAAAGTGGTTGATAGCATGAGAAGGGTACATTCGAAGGATATGCACCTACAGTCACCTGCAATATTTTTTTCAAATACATAGGAAGAATCTAAAATTTCTGAGTTCCAATAGATTGAAACCTAGTTAGGGGAATTAAGCGGAAACGATAGATTTTCTGGGAGAGGCAGCCATCACCAATAAATTGTGAACTTTGGTTCTTTTCACTGTAACAGCCATATTGTGTTTTATTGTGTTTCTATCCACCTTTATTGCATCTTCCAAAGAGGTTTTCCTTATATGAAAGTAAATGCTTGAAGCAGGGTTTTGTTTATTTATACCAAAGTAGCTAACACTGGAGTGGAACAAAGAGAGGTAGTAGTTTTACTCTGACTGATTACACTCAGGCCCCATTTATGTATTGAGCCTACCTTAGCGGGCTACATTTTGGTGCAGATTGTAGGATGGGGTCTTATTGTAATCTTTAAAGGAGAACATACCAGTTTTGTTTGGGAGCAGTTGTACCTACACCTATGAAGCTAGGAACAGATAGCGCAAACTGTTCTCTAAAGATGACGCGAGAACAATGCTTTCAATCAAGTGGGTGATTTGGCTTATCAGGGGGGCAATAAATAAGTGTGGGGCGATTTGGGGGCGATGAGTATTCAAAGGGGGAAAAATTAAAATAGTACTGTACAGTAGAAGTTGCCGGGTAGCACGAGTCACTGGCTATTCTCAGCCGGCGAGTTCACTGCACTCACCCCTCTTCACAGTCCCCCACCTGTTGTTGTTCAGCGCGGCCGACTGGTGACTCAACCCCCTCCCCCTCCTGCCAACACAACACACTTGCCATTGACCTACATTCGTCTTCAGTCTTCACTAGCCTTTGTGTGCCTCACCATCAGTTTTTGTGCGTGTCTTTTCTGTTTTTGTGCGTTTGTTTTGAAGTGTAGAAGTTCATGCACAATGGATTCCAAAAAAAAGAAGTGTCGTCAATACTCAGCTGAGTATTTAAAATTCGGTTTTATCACGTCACCGCAAAATGTGCAGTTTCCACATTGTCTTTTGTGCGATAAAACATTTACTAGTAATGAAGCCATGAAGCCTTCGCGAATGAAAGATCATTTATCAAGAGTACACAGTGATAAAGTGAGTAAAGAACTTAGTTATTTTCAACACCTCAAAGCTAAAGCTGTTAAACGGCCTAATGTGAGTGAATTATTTAAAAAACGAGCAACCGATCTTGACAAAGGTCTTCTTGCTTCTTACGAGGTGTCTTTATTGATCGCTAAATGTGGTAAACCTCACACAATTGGCGAAACTCTTGTTTTACCGGCTACCAAAAAAATTGTTGAAATCATGCTAGGCGAGGGCCCTAGTAATAAGATAAGTCAATTGGTTCCTTTGAGCAACAATACTGTTTCCAGGCGAATTGACGAAATGGCCACAGACGTTGAATCCAAACTCACCAATTTGTTGAAAAAAAGTAAATTTGCATTGCAGATTGATGAATCAACTGTGATTGATAACAAAGCAATTTTATTAGCTTATGTGAGGTTTATCAATGAACAAAAGGAAATTACCGAGGAAATGTTGTTTGCTAGAACTTTGATCACTGATACGAAGGGATCGTCGATTTTTAAAGTGGTACAAGATTATTTTGAGGAAAAAGAGATTCCCCTAACAAACGTGAGCGCTTGCGCAACAGACGGTGCTCCTGCCATGTCAGGTCGTCATGCTGGGTTTCTAGCCCACCTTAATAAAGAAGTACCAGAGGTCATCACTATTCACTGTGTCATTCATCGTCAACACTTCGCTGCGAAAAAATTGAGTGGTGTCCTGCATGAAACCCTACAACTGGTAATTACTGGTGTCAACAAGATCAAAGCTAATTCCCTCAATGACCGTCTGTTCCAACAACTTTGCCATGAAAATGATGAGGAATTCCAACGCTTGCTTCTACATACGGCCGTGAGGTGGCTTTCCAAAGGAAACTGTTTGCGCCGTTTCTTCGAATTATTTGACACGGTTACTGAGTTTTTCGACACGTCTGATCCTGATTTAAGTGAGAATTTGAAGCAACGCAAATTGGAACTTGCGTACCTTACAGATAATTTTGAAAAAATGAACGAAGTCAATATAAGGCTTCAAGAAAACAAGATGAACCTTATCAAGGCCAAAGGAATTCTTTCATCATTCATAGCCAAGTTTGATATTCACAAGGTAAATATTGGCCGTAAAGAGCTGATTCAGTTTCCGACCCTTAAAAAGTACTCGGTGTCAGATAACGAGACTCCTGAACTCCCATAAGACAAAATCTTAATTTTAAATGATCACCTTGACCAGTTAAAAACTGACATGGAATCAAGATTTGAAGGTATGACCAAGTTACAAATCCCGGATTGGATTCTAGATCCATTCTCGTTTGAAGCTGTGGATAAGCTTGATAACTCTTTGCAGACAGAGTTTCTAGATCTGAAGTATGACTGTGAGGCGAAAATAATTTTCAAGCAGAGCGGTTACGGGCTAATCTGGGTGAAGCTTATGGACACTTATCCACAACTGTGGGGAAAAACTGAACCACTTCCCATCTCGTTCCCGTCAATATATTTAATTGAAAAAGGATTTAGTTCTGTTGTCCACCTCCTCACAAAACAAAGACATAAGTTGGACATTTGCCTCAAAGGAGACTTGCGCCTGAACTTGACGAACATAAAACCAGATATTCAAGCTTTAACTGAAATCCACCAAGTACAAGGAAGCCATTGAAAAGGTAAAATAAAACAACAAAGTTTTCACCTCCATAAAGGTTTAGAGACGGTAACAAACACATAAAGAAGGAAATAAAAAGAGTACAGAGTTTTATTAATGAGACATATAACAAAGTACAGTATGTGACATTAAGAATTGTTCATTTGGTTTTCGTTGTCTTCTGTAATAAATAAAATGTGATTGTAGAGTGTAGTATCACAACAAGTAGATCAAGAAATACATCATAAACTGAAAACAAAACGTCCAGTATTATGAGACCCGTGAGTACAGGAAAATGAGCCAACAGTAGTTAACTAAAGCAAATTACAGTTTGGGATCAATATCCAGGACCCTAAAGGCTCCCGAGAAGACAATCTCTACAACTCGCCTACTGCAACAAAGTGAACAGTGGTGGGTCAATATTTATAAACATTAAAAAAAATTCCTTGAACTGACCTTAAGAAAGAGTTCGCTCGATTTAATGTCTGTACCCCAAAGAACATGGCCATTAACCCATCAGATTATGCTCAGTCAGGTTCTTAAGAAGCCTAACTACTGAGGCGCTAACCTAGTCCCTCTTAAACGGGGATACCGTGGTGAAAATATCAAGAGGAAACCATAGTAGAAAACCAATTAAATCTAGAGCAAACCAAGCTCGGGGTTTTACTCTGGTTTTCATTCGGTTATGAAACAACCAGAGTTAGTCTGCTTCTTTCAGGGTCTCTGGTTTACTCTGGAATGGATTGGTTACTTTGGGATGCTCTGGTTTTTTATTTCTTCTGAATTCTTTTGTTTGCAATGGAATACTCGGGTATTTTTCTCTGGAATGCTTTGGATTGGGATTGCAATATAATACTCTGTAACTCTACTCTGGAATGTTATGGTTTGCAATTGAATACTATGATATTTTACTCTGGCCTATGCTGGTTCTCTCTGGTATGCTATGGTATTTTAATCTGGTCTAAGGTGGTTTTATTTGGGTTGCTATGGTATTTTAGTAAGGTATATGTTGGTTCTCTCTGGGATGCTATAGTATTTTACTCTGGTTAGTGTTGGTTTTAACTGGGATGTTAAGGTATTTTACTCTGGTCCATGGTGGTTCTATATGGGATGCTATGGTATTTTACTCAGGTTTATGTTGGTTCTCTCTGGGATGCACTTTCATATGGTCTAAAGATGAATTCATACGTACGCTGAAATTTGAATGCAGTACAATAAGTCCGCACCTTTTAGTGGTACAGCTGTTCACACGGTTGCGTAAAGTTGGGAATTTCTGTTTACCCATGATGCATTGAAAAGCCAAATATATAAACATAAACATTACAATTAGTGCAAGTTAAAATAAAATGAAATATTTCACTTCTGCCTGGGTTTGGTTTTGTCATCAATAAACGTCATGATTTGCCGTCTGTCTTTTTAAATTATAACTTTTGATATACGTCACCGTGAGAATGTGTTATGTTTATAAATAACGCATGTTTGAAAGTTTGTGCATGCGCTGATAAGGTCTTCTTGGTGGGTTATCTGTAGAGGCGCTATAAAAGTTGAAATTATATCTACTCGAGAAGTGTGGGCTACGCTAGCCACGCGGACTTCTTGTGATTGGATTAGAGCTGTCACGTGACCAAATATTAGCATTGATCTCGTTTTACATCGAACGTGTGAATCCACAGTAACTGTGAGCATGTTTTTGGAGAATTTGTTAAGTGAATTTTGTAAACCTGTTGATCCCATAGTTCTATATAAGGACAATCAATTCACTATTATAAAGGCTCAAACCTTTGAACATTTTGTAATGATACTGACTTTGACCCCTCTCATATATTTAAAAAGTCATGTATGAAGGTATTTTTCTTTAAAGTATGGTATGTGAAATATACTTTCTATACTTCATCAATGGAGAATCATGCACGTTTCAGAAATTATGTCAAAGGATTGCCCCATTAAAACTTATTTTTTCTTTCAAAAATCAACTCCGTAGTATTTACTAAAAAAGAAAGTGACGTTAGCTCCCTCTACTCAATAGGAAGATTGGCTTCAAACACTTAAATTATTTGGATTCTTAAGTCTTCTGGGGTAGACAAGTTATCCCTAGACTCAATTGCTACTCTAAAATTTTCAAAGAATTTAGATAAGCTACAAAGAATCACTATGCTTAAAAGATCAGGATTTATACTGATTTCCAACTCTTCAAGCCTATTTATCAACAGCGTCAGTTAATTTATTTAAATGATTACGGACGTCGTCACCCTCATTCATTTTCTGAATGATGAATTGTTTCAATAAAGCGACCTTCCTAGCAGTACCTTTACTCAGGTAAAGTTTTGATGACGTATTCCACAAATCTTTTGAAAACTTACAGTTTTTAATATGTCTAAGTTCACTGGGTGATATAATTAAGGTTAGATCTGACCTTGCATTGAGATCATGTTCCTTCCATTTCATTATGCCATCATCATTGGTTGTGGAGCAATTCTATTGACCAGAAACATATTTCCATAATCCATTTCTTATCAGAACTGCTTGTGCTTAAAGCGTCCAAGTATCTTAGTTATCCACTTTAAGTGGCTCGATACCATAGATGACCAAATGCGTTATGACAAAAGACAACTTATTGTTTAACTAGCAGCGCGTACTAGAAAACTTTGTTTGTTTGTTTTATTTGTCTTTAAAATGAGCAGTTAGCTCGTTACATTAAAGTGACAAGGAAACAGGTTCAGTTAACCATAAAAAAATACAAGTACAAATTACATATAGTAGATGATATGTTGGGGGAGAGGGAAGGCGATGCAGGTGAAAAGATAAATTCATGGATTGATTCCTAACAACCATTCTGTTCGTGAAGACATTCATAATTTAATCTTATTGGATGTTGTAGTTGCATAATAATCAAATTATATAAAGTCAAATATGCAAACAAAACATTGAGGTAGAGAGGATGTTATGTATGACCAAACGGATAAAAAAAAGCCTAGTTAAGAAGTTAAAAAGTTCATAAGGCATTAGGCGGTAAAAAAAAGACAGGTGTGGACAATAGCAAACAACTCAAACAATGTGCAGTACCTATCCATAATAATCCGTAATCAGATAGATGAAAGTTATAGTGCAAGCATAACACGTAACAGTTTATATTAAAGACTCCAAGGAAGCTACCCTTATCCATGATTTGAGCTCTCTTTTTAACTTTTTTAATTTTTTTTAGCAAATTATTAGAACAATGATCATATGGGTGGCTCTCAGAGTTTTTAAGTTCAGAGATAGATTTCGCCACTTCACTTTCATCTGTGAATAGTAAATACATGGATTGAGGATTCTCCACTCAAATAATATAAGTCTTCCACAGTCTTTATGGGTATTCTCATACTTAAAGAATGCCCCACCTCAATAAAAATAATTATTGAAAATATTGTATATTTGTTTGTTGTCGGAATAATCTTGGTACTCAAACATTATTTTAGTTATTGCATTAGAATTATACTTGTAGTTACTCACCTAACAACTACAACAGTGCACTGTTAGTAATTCTTCATATTCTCCTGGGGTCACCAGTAGTGTCATTAAATTGCCTGGCATAGTGTTTCCTGAGTAGCTGTCTTCTCAGGAAGGTTACGCTATTTCTGCATAGAGCATACTCATTATCTATATTCACACTAAGAGGATGTAATTTGGCAAGTTTAGAGAGCTATCCTGTTTATGAACTAGTCCTAGGAGTTACCTACTGACTGTTTAAAGAAGGTTTCTTCTCTTCAGTGGCGTGCCGTCAATGAACTAGGCTAGTCCCCAGACATTTTTAGTTTATTTATTTTGAGTTAAATTTTAACGGTAAATAAAAGCATAAAATAAAATCTATCTTAGTCTCAATTTGCGTCACAATACTCAAAGATATTCTAGCTATTTGTGCGATGCCCCCACACCCCCTTCCCTCTCTACAATGACAAGATACTAACATCAGAAGCGCTGTCACAATACTCAATGATATTCCCGCTGTTTGCGCGGACCCCTACCCCTCTCTCAACTAACATCGGAAGCACTCGAGTCTTATCGGCTCTTACCGGGGAGAGGACTAGTTGAAGCCAGCCTAGTCCGTCTCTATAATAAGATATATGCTAGCACTTGGCGTTATGTCACAGGTAAATGTAATTTTGGTTTGCTTCTTATAAGTGGTATTGTTCCCATTGATGAAAGAGATCTTGTGAAGTGTTAAAGTGTTCGATTGTCAATTTAGTTTGACAATGTTTGAAAGTGTGAACTATGGAAGGGGACTCGGATTTGAAAACTGTTCCCTCACAACAAAGCTTGTTTGAAACGTATTAAGACGACTGTGCGTAACACCCTTTGTGAGAATAGGCTCTCCACACTTTCTCTGTTGTCAGTCGAAAAAGACTTGCTAGATGAACTGCATTCTACGACGCTGTTATCGACAAATTCATTCATAAAGGTGACAGAAGGATTGCACTAATATACCAATAAAGAAAGGATTCAACTTTTATTTTTTTATTTAATTGTTTAATTATTTATGTGTTTATTTTTTCCCATGTTTTGGTTTTATTAATTTATTTATGTATTTGTTTGTTTATTCCATGTATAAATATTGTGAATCGGTTGGAGGGAGATAAATTGCCTACCCTATGACCTGTAAAAGTGTATTTGCTAAGTTAACATATTCTACATTATATGGAGAGTATTCCTCTTTAACCACATAATGAAAGGTGTCTTCAAACCTAGTCCTCTTTGAGAAAAGTCACCACACGCCACTGCTTCTCTTGGTAAAATTTAAGGATTGACTCAAAACGTTAAAAAGATTTCCATATCTTTGATTTGCATCAAGTCTGTCAGTATTTTTCTAGGAGAATATTTTTCAGGGTTTTTTAGTTGATCTTAATGTTTGGGTTTTGTCTTCGGTTTCTATTCCTTGTTTTACTATTCATTTTTTTGTCTGACTCCAGTTCAATTATTAATATATTATGACCACTGAGACTGAAGTGTATATTATTTATCCACATTCTATCGTATGATTGAGTCTTTGTAATAACATGGTCACTCTCAAATCTATTATCAGCTCTTATTGGAATTACACAGACAAAACCCATAGCTTTTTAACAGATTTAGATACTTCCCTTATGTACTATTTAAGTTCAAGTCCCCTATTATGATGCTAATATATTTATATATACTGTTAAGTATCACTTCGAACATATCAAGGAAATCAATTAGAGATGTTTGGGGGGGGCCTGTATACAAAGCATATACATAAAGGAGTCTGTAATCTGTATATAGATGTTTATGTAGTAAATATCCTTTTCAATTATTTGCATCACTTCAAATTTAAGATGGGTCTTAATGTATATGCAGGCACCACCCCCAGGCTTATCATTGCGATACAAGAAGATATTTTTGTAATCTCCAACATTGAAACATTTACGTTCGTTTTCCTTTACCCATGTCTCAGTAAGGAGTATGAGGTCTGGACAGCTGCCTATATATTCTAATAGGGCACTTATGTCGTCAAGTTTATGATGGAGACTTCTAATATTAGCATAGAAAATGGACACGCTAGGATTCTGGTAGCAGTACTTGAAGACCCTAATTGGGTCAAGCCCTAGCTCATATGTATTCATAAGCTACTGTGCTTAGGAGAACTAAGGTTAAGGTTAAAAACTGGTAATTGAGATTAACATAATGGAAATATTTATACTAATACTAGTAAGGGAATTTTGGGACACAATACCTGGTGTTGATGTCATTATCAAATATTGCTTTAGGTTGTTTAACCATTTAACTACTTGACACTTGCGGCACAATAAGGTGTATAAGGTAGCACATATTTTATAACTCCTAACACAGGTAATATTACAGGCTGGCCACAGTAAGTTGCACTCCATGACTTGTGTTAGATATATAAAACAGAACTTGATGATAAATATACTAAAGTACCTAAAGTAAGAAATGATTAAATTCACATTGGATATTATATTATTTTTTATTTCCATTCTGCTTCTATTAAGAGTTACAAAGCCATCATCATTTTGTTGTGCAATTACTTAGGCATGTTAACAGGTGTACCAACACTGCCATCTGAAATATTCCCGGTATACCTAATGGTTACGTAGCTCTTAGAAATATCTTGCCATTTTTAACTCGACAATACTTATAAGCCCCATAATCTCTGAGCTTATTTGATGGGTAGAACCACGGATTATTCAGAGGTGTTAGATGCTCTGAGATGTACAGTGGGTGGCCAGTAGCATTTACAAGCGTTGTGGAGTTAATTTGTGTAATTTTATGCTTATTGAGTAGAAGGGATTCCTTGATAGATCTCCGCGTGAATTTCATTATTATGCTTGGTACGTTTGATTTTTTTGGCTTGCAGTCGATGGGCTGTGTCTATGTCCGTTGGCTTCACTTTTACTACCAACTCAAGGTCTAGTTTTATTACCAAATCTACAACACACTCATTGGTCACTTTGGGCAGTCCGTCTATAATAATGCTGTTTATTCTTGAATATTGATTCAACTCATTTAGCATTGCGTCGTGTAAACTAGTTGTAGTTTCCAGAGCTGAGACACAAACCTTCACTTTTGTTACTTCCTAATTCTTTTCAGATAATCTAGTCAAAACCTCAAATACATCGTCAATGAGTTTGTCTAGACTTTCGCACCATTTACTGTCTGCACTCTCCAGCTCGTTGCACTTCACTCAAAACCACTTTACATGCATGTTATGTGAAAGGTAACTAAAATATTCATTACTCACATTTGCACCCTTTATGTGGAATCATTTCTTACAATTTCCTTCACAAAAAATTGCTTTTTACCCGCCAACTACCATATTTACACTCCTTCCCCCACAAAGGTTAACTGAACTTTATGACATATTTTTAAATTACTTTCACAATCGACGAACACAAATTAATACTTTCATTTAAACTACAATAACTTATAACCGTTTTAGAATAATATAATTAATTTATTTTCAGCACATATCTGGGCTCATAAAATGCAGAAATTCAAAGAATGATTATATCGCAAGACCTAACTTATTATTGTATTGATACATTTTAAGCACAGCAACGGTGAATATTTTGGTAAACAACAACATAGACTAAAACAATGATAACACTAGGATCTAGGATTAACATATCCAGTGGCGGCTCGTCACTTTAGACACTAGAGGGCGCAGCCTGTTTAATTAATAAATTATTTCTAAATAATATATTTAAAAGAAGACAAATTTCGGAATATATTTTGCTAAATATTCATTTAGTTAAATTCAAAAATTAATATCACAAACAACATGGGCAGATAAAAAATAAATAAACTTCCCCCAAAGGACGTGGATGTGTTGTAGAAACTCTGCAGCTGTGTAATGTGCATACATATATAGATTTGTATGTTTTCACTTTGTTCCATACAAAATTCAGGACATGGCCTACCTAATGAATTCTATTCTCTTTTTTGATCAAGAGTTAATCTTGCAATATTCGTTGTCTTAAGCGCTTGAATTGAACTATTCATATTAAGCCTAGTTACAAAAAGTATTAAAACATATAACTCAAATAAACATTATCCTAAAATAACCCTACATAATATTATTATAAACACACACGCCACACACATCCTCAAGATGCAGGAGCACGCAGGATGACTGACATCAATTATTGCTGGTTCACGCTATACACATTTCACAAGCTTTCAACCTTAGGGCGCGTGAGGGAGTGCGCCTTCAAAAGAAGAAAAAGCAATGCTAGCTAACTAGCTATAGCAGGAGGAGGACAACGGGTTAAGGGGAGGGAAGGTTTGGTTTCACTATGTCAGGCGCTGACCGTCGAGCGCCCGACTGCATGCCATTTGAAGATAAGAGGTGAAGAGGTGGGAAGGTTTGGTTTCCAATATCAGGCGCTGACCGCCTCGCGCCCAACCGCATGCCATTTTAAAAACATTGCCTGCTATTACTTAAACCAAAAACATATTTTTCTTGAAATTATTATGGTAAGATAAACTTGTCGTGAGAGTGCGAATAATAACTTTAAAAGGAACTGGGGATTCATGGGGTTGGGGGGCGCGCGCCTCCGCGCCTTAGGGACGAGTCGCCCCTGAACATATCGGAATAAGGTTTACACAAGTCTTTGGCGAGTGATTAATTGTTCATTGTTCTGTCTTATTTAAACAATTTCAAGTACCATTTAAAAACACACATGTGAAATGGAATAGTATTGTTACAATAAATATAAGAAAATGTTACTATTTTGCTTATTTAATTTCAGTTTTAATGTATAATTATTTGAATTTGTACTTACGTAGTTTCAATATTCTTGCACTACTTTTGATAGTGTATCCCACAGTTCCATAGTAGTTTAATTTAAAGGTATTAAAAGTTTTGATTGCAATTAATAAATGCATTTTATAAAAATTAGGTATAAAATTAGGTTCGTGGCTATGGATATTTATCATGCGGTTCACGCAACTCTGATATATGTGAAAGGGGTTCGTGAGTCTAGAAAGTTTGCTAGCCACAAAGTTAGACGATCATTCAGCGTTATGCTTTTTTTCTTAAAAAAACAAAACTTTACTATATTTTATACCCACAGTTTTCAAATATTGGAATTTGATATATGATCCATGATTTGGTATACTGTTCTATGTATTATAAAGTTTGTTTGACTGATATTTGAGAGAGAATTAGTATTCAATTTTATATTCCACATGTATATGTCATGTGAAATAATTAATAATAGTTTATTTTTACAAATATATTCTTGGTAAGTTATAATTAATTATTTAGGAAAAAAATGATAAAATAAATGAATTAACCAAGGCTTGCTACCATAGTGCCGATACTCACAGGTTATGTTTCCAACAATAACATTTCACAAAGACCCACCTCTTATGACGGTATTATTTTAGAACTGCTAGTGGAGTGGTTTCTTGAAATGTAAAACTCAGACTAAACAAAACAATTTTACTGTTCTCTATGGTTGTCAAACATGGTCTCTTAACCTTAAATGATAAAAAATATGTTTTGGGTGTTTAAACAAGGTGCTTAAGAAGAAATTGGGTAGTGTAGGAAGCTACATAATGATTAGTTACATACTCTGTACTTATCATTCATAGGATATTGTTAGGATAATCAAGTCTTGTAAAATTACTTTACGGTGATTACGATGAGCAGGACTTGCAGTGCAAATGGGAGATTCTAGAATCATGTTAAAAGTAGGGGTCTATAGACCGTCAAACAAATTGGAAGAGACCATTGGGAAGACCTAGACTCAGTAGGTGGGGGGTGAGGATAACATTAGAATGGTCCTGAAAGAGATAGGATGTAATTAGGTGGACTGGATAGAGATAGGTGTTGTGTTATTGAAGGTTCATCAATGAACTTCCCGGTTCCTAATGCCATAGAGTAAGTAAGTGGTGTGTGCCGGACTGGATTACATCTGGGGAAGAACATTTATGGCTAATTAAACTAGAAATTAAAACAAATACCAACCTGTTGAAGATGGTGAGATTGGGGTTTTGAATCCTGGTTAGGTCTCATGAAGGTGGTTTCCCCTAAATAGCTTCTCACTCCTTCCACGCAAATGCTGGTAATTATATAACCTCTAAAATGCTTCCTTCTTCATCTCTACCCCATTAAAGTAATTATATATGCGTACAACCTGAACATGTTTTCTTTTTATAGGTTAGCCTTTGAATATTCTGTCCCCTCCCCTTTATGTTCATACCTCCTTTTTGGTAGCAAAAAAGTTATTCCTTATAGAATTGTACTAGTAGACCTATAATATCTTCTGTCCCATATATGAACATGCTAAATATTTTGGAACCTTTTATAAGATCCTTCTCTTATAGTATTGATGTTCATTTTGGGTTTTTATCACACCCCCAATATAAAACAGGTTAGGTTAATAGGACCTAATTTTGTTATAATTTTCCCTTAGAAATAGTCATTACAACATATTAAACTATTCCTATCTTCTTGCAAACGAGGAACTTTGAATATCTTCTTCTCCGACTTTGACCAGTACAACTCCCCCTTACTTTGCATGGGCCACCTCGTCACTGGATTCACTACTATCCGGCCTAATTCGGCGGCATTCCGGGATAGTTAATGAAAAAGCTGGATAATATGGTATCCAAGTGTAAATAGTTTTTAATATGGGTTTACCTTCTTTTTTTAAAATTCTTACAAAACATTTAACTTTGTTTTAATAGAATATGCTCATTTTCTGATTGAGTTGTTAAATAGGATTACAATAATTGTAGGGGAACAGTAGGAATTAAATGAGAAATAAATCTTTAAAATCTTTACCATACACTAGGGCCTACTTTATTTTGTAAACGGAACATTGGCTACAAAGCAAGTTCAACAAGATAAAATAGAACATTATATGGACGGCATTATAATTTCAGTAAATGTTGGATCTGTATCGGTTTGTTTATTTTAAAACTCACTTGTCAACACTGAGAACCGGACCAGATAATCGCGACTCTAATGTACAATCTTATTAGATTCTGGAACCACCTGGTCCAAAACTATTGTCAGAGTTCAACAGATTGCAGAGATTTCACTCCACAAGCAAACTACATACTTATAATGCACCTATTTGAGTGCATTTGTCTTAAAGATGGTGTCTTGTTCCATCCAAGTTGAATGATTTAAATGCTGTCACTTTACTTGAGGTAGTTTTGTCATGTGGATGGTTATTTTTTTGATAATTTGGTTGTGTTGGTAGGGCTTGATGGATGAGGTGGAAGATTTTCCAGATGACCTGGCTTATGACTCCGATGAGGAGGAGTACGATGCGCTCAATGACGAGACGTTCGGCTCGGATGCCATTGGTGAGTCAAAGATCTAATATCAATCCTTGAACGTGCAGGATATCAAATAACTCGTATCGGTGGGTACATAGTCTAAAGCAGGGGCCGGCAAACTTTTGGTAATGTGCTCAGCGTGCCAACAAACCTAAGCTCAACCAAATTGTTTATATTCTTATACCAGTCAACTAGTACAACTATTAAAACAAATCTAAGTTAATCTTGTAAAATGTAAATATAACATGTTTCTAAATCGAATATATCAAATAGCCTAACTACTGTTTCTTGAATGTTTAATATTTTAATATAAATCGGGTAATTCAGAATAAATACAAAAGTCATAAATGTGTTTTGCAAAATTTAAGTTTTGAAAATTTATTTTGAAATTTTGAAAGAAAACAAACGAATCATTGAAACATAAAAACACATTGTTATTAAAATTACTACTCATATAAATGATTTTAATTAAGGATACACATTTTATATTATCGTAACATTTTTATTCAAATCGCTCACCATGCCATTGACTATCGTTCCGCGTGCCGTAGGTTGCCACCCCTGGTCTAAGGTGTCACTTCATCAATAGATTGGCTAGCTTTCTTAAAAAGTGATTCCCCTACTCTACTTCCACGAGAATACATGTACACTTCCTCTAAATTATACCCTCCTCATCCCAACCCCATTAGTTTAACTAAATGAAAATAGCCCGGATGGGTAGTAAGCTAGGAAATAAACAGCAAGGAAACAAAAACAAATAATAAATAAAAGTTAGAAATATGTCTAGTAATTAATTTCAGGCCAAACCCAGTGTCACCGATTGAGGTTTGAACCTCATAAAGCTGCCTCCCAAGCTGCTCAATTAGTTTTTTATGCAAACAGGAGCAGAAAAAAAACATGAACATGTTAAAGAAAGTATAATAAAATATTTATCTTTCTTAATTCAAGCCAAGGGGTATTTGTGGTATATTGTGCATATATAGCTTTAAACCACTTTTACATTTCCCTGTGTTTTATCTTGACTGGACCCATCTAACTGTCTGTGAGGTGGCATCATACCGTAACAATGCTGCCACCTTTCACTCAATACTACTTTGTACCATACATAGGAGAGGAGGACTGGGAGCAGAGTCACGAAGTGCTCGCCGGACTATCTGAGGAGCAGAACGAGCTAGAGGCCCGTCTCGCCACCTTGTGGCAGGATGAGGACAATATTCCGCAGGTAAACACTCCTCTTTAGATTGCAGAAGGTTGCCATTTGTTGTGGATAGTTGTTGGTGTATGTAGTTTGTAAAAAAATGTTAAAATAAAATTTGTGATTAGTTTTTTTTTCAAAATTAAAACATGTCTAGGCCTATGTAACGTTACGGAAGGACAATTTTGTTGTGAATGTGTTTAAACTAGTTTAAAGGCAATATTTGCAAATATTTTTGTGGTAATTATTTTATAATCATATGAGTTTGAAATAATGTAAATTTTGTAAATAAAAATCCATAAAAAATATACTATTACAAATTATAGCAAGAAAATTTTGTATTTTTTGTAACAAAACTCATTCATCCTGAAGATCAAACTTTGCATTTAATTCTAAACAAAGCATTAAGTGCAAAGTTCAATCCACAGGGTAGCGTAGTTTTATTACAAAAAATACAAAATTATTTCCATACACATTAGGTTTTATGATAGGCCTATGTTAAACAAATAAACTATTAGTTGGTTTCTTTTTAAATACATAGTTCAATAATATGCAAAGTTTATTTTTACAAAATGTTAATGTGGCTAGAGAAGTTGTACCTCACAGTGTCCCTCACAGTGTCCCTCACACATGGTATTGTGGGTATTTGAAGAACTTGAACAATATCTTCCAGACCTAATACTGATATATACTATCCATCATCTGGCCGAAACATTGTCTCACTTGTATCATATCAGGACTCATTGTTTGGGAGAACTGCTTGTATGATGCAGACACAGAGAATACCTGTTGTTTACAAGAATGTAACATGGATTGATTGACTTGATACATCAGTGTCACCAATGTATTAATATGTCATTTCCCTAATAAGTTGTTTTTATTAGTGGCCTAAAGCCTTCTCTAGGACCAACAAATTGGTCCTTCCATAACAATAATTTGTTAGCTCTATAACTTTTTAATAGATTAAGAAAATAATAATATAGGAATATAAAATTGTGATAGGAATACAAAGAACGAAGATGCCAAACCAAAATATTTAAATTTGTACTATTTTAGGGACAATGCTAACTTGACTATAAACAAATGTTACAGAAGGACATATTAATTTTTGGGGAGGCTCGTTGCATATAAGCTAGAGGAAATATTTTTAATAATGTTCTTTATAAAGAAAATAAACAGCAGTAGTGGAAAAACACAATTTTTGGCCTAGCAAAAATTAATATTTAGTAGACAGCTTATAAACTGATGTCCTTCCGTAACACAGCTTTCTAACTTTTTCAAATTCAATCACACATAAAATGAAAATAAGTTTAATAAATTCAATATGATATTTATATTATGAAAGAGCAATTAATTAGCAACAATTTGTGTTAAACATGTCTCATTTGAATAAAGTTTAAATCTTTGTCTCTGATTATCGTGGCTTCACACTGCTGCTAGCTTAGGATAGATGTCAGGGCTGTGGAGTCAGTATGACAAGCCTTCGACTCTGACTCCTTCAGAAATGTCTAATATATATTATAATGCAGTAGAATACTCCTATACAGATTACTTCATGGGAAGCTTCTTTGAAACTTTGAATACATTTGTTAATACAAATTACAAATATTGATCATAAAACATAAAAGACGTATAAGGTTTGAATGATAAGGCCTATTATCAACCGTGTATTGTAGTATCATTTTTTTAAAGTTCGAGTTGATACATTTTACTCAGTGGTGGGATTAAAGGAATTTAGCAACTTGTTCTCTTTCATACTGAAAAATAAAAACAATGAATAGTTTATTGAAGTTATTTATTACATTTCGTTAAATGTAATTCTGAACACAAACTATTTCATATTTTAAAATACAACACAATTCATCAACCAGATTATCATTTTTATTTGTCCCCATTTCCCCACTCCACAAGCTCTCTTAAAGCTCCCCTGAAACTATTGGTTGCCGTGTGTCAAACGACCACCGTCCAAACTGATGTGAAGATGAGGGTAAGTACAATCACACAACTAACTTGTAGATGTACATTATAAAGGTTACTAGGGTGTCCCTGGATGTTTCAGGAGCAAGGGAGCGAGGACTCGCGACCAGAGGTTCCTGTCACAACCAACCCTACGAAGAGTCCCCCCAAAGAGTTCTCTGTGCTGGATGCATTTAGGAGAGATGGCAAGTTCAGCCTGGCTCATATCCCCCCACCCCCTCTACCTGCTCACACGCACAAGGTCAGCAACACCAATACTTTATAATCCTGTACGAAATTTTGAATCTAAATTCTAACCCAGTTGAAATTTGTATTTGATAAAAAAATAATATTGATAATTCAAATAACTTCCAGATTTGACTAAATTTAATTTGAAATTCAAATTTTAAGTGTGAACTTTTTTCATTTTAAAAGCCATGTTGTTTCTGTTTCCTTTTATGTGTTTCCATCTCTCTTTAGTACCTGTTCAGTTTACACGCTTATGTACTAATTACGCTAATGTGTTAGGGATTAGGAAGGTTGTATTTAAAGGATGTGTACACACACATGTGTGGAGGGAGATTGAAAAACCACTCTCAGTACATCCAAACCTGGATTAGAACCTTGATCTCCTCGTCATCAGCAGTCCCAGACTGATGCGAGAGTGATAAGTGATGAGTGATGCCTTTGACCAACGAAACGAACCAAATCAATATAAACAGAAAATATGACATTTCCTGTCATGAATGTAAGTGTAAAGAACTCTTCATTGTACATGAGTGGTGTGTGTGTCAGGATGCGGGCCGCCATCTACCCATGGCGTTTCTGCCCCGCCAGGAGTCCCCGGGGATTCCCTTCATGACACCAACTGGCCGCGGGATGAGGTTGGGTCGGCCTGACATGGTGCCTCCTATGATGCCGCCCGGGATGTTGCCCCAGAATCGGGGGTTTGTCGGTGAGTGGTCAGGTCAGGTTCTCCTTCCTTCCCAACATTGGTCCCCACCGGTCCTCGGGATAACGTGTGGACAGCTCTTGCTTGGGTCGCTGAGTCTGTGTGCGTGTTTCAGCGAGGAATATGCTGCTACCTCCTCCACCAGCGAGGCTCCTCTACCTGCCTCAGTTTGGCCGCATGGACCGAGAACATGGACTGGGGCTCAGGCCTAGGTTTCCTGCCCATCACCAGGTACTTGTTCTATTTATTCAGTAAATACTAGATCCTGAATGGGTGGTAAGAGGCAGTGCTATAAAAACAACAACTAAAGTTGGATCGAATCATTGAAAAAATAATGAACATAAGAGGAAATGTAAATATAATAGAGAATAAAAATAGTAACTAAATGTTAACATTCTTTCTTATAATTAAGTCGCTATAGCATTCCGTAAGTGTTAAATTACTTGTCTGGGGCCTGGTTGTTAAGTTGATCCTATAATTATATCTAGTTCTGAACCACCAATAAGCAATATTAGAGTTTTAAAACAAATTTCACTTGATTATTATTATTTTTTATTTTTTTAAAGATTGTAGTCTTGAATCTGAAATTTTCTCGAATCTTGAATATTCTAAATGATTTGAGTGTTTATCCCTAGTAAAAACAAACTAACAAACTTGTTCAAGGTCTTAGCTCAATCGGTAGCGAATCTGTCTATGATATATGTGTCCCAGGTTCAATTCCCCACACGGTCAACATTTTTATCGTTGGTGAAATGTAGGTTGTTCCCCCCTTTCTCAAATTTACAACACATTATGCATGCTAATATATCAGCCAATGAGGTTGTGAGGAATAGTATATTAGATGACGGCTAGTTAAATTGCGAGAATACACAGGAGGCAGGTTGATTGCTTCTGACAATGGTTGAACACTCAAATAGGAATATTTGTTGTTGAAAGAGTACGAGTCTTTGACTTTGCTTTGAAAATTGATTTCAGCTTCGACAATTATGAAGTATTGCCGATAAAAATGTTGACAGCTAAAATACTTATTGATATTTAAATAACTTTCATTCTGAACTGCTAATGAACATTATAAATTGATATTCACGCTCTTCCTCTTTCTCTCTCATTTTTTATCCTGTCAAATTTTGTCACACCGATCCTTCTCAGAAATCTCATTTCACTGACCTGCATTTTGCGAATACAATGACTTAAGTTAATAAAATGAATTATTTCCTAATGGCTTGGAAATGTATATTAAGACTTACATTATGTATATAAGCACAATATACAGTCAACTCTCAATTCTACGACCCCGAGAATAGCACCCCTCTCGAAGTAACGACCCTTTTTTGGGGAACCGTGTAAAATGTGGAAAAAAAAAGGTCTAAAATTTTAAGGAAATCGGCCCTAAAATGTGTTTGTTGCACTTACTTAGGTCGCTGCATTGCTATTATCTTTGTGAGCGCTGTATTACTAATAACTGGGATGGGTCAGGTATAAAAATACACCACCCCACCAGTGCCAGCCAATAGCACTTGACTTTGTCCACCCCCTCCCATAATGTTTCCCCACACGCGACTGCCGCTACATTACTCGTCAGGCTTGTTTTTGCCATTGTTATTTCAATTATCGATTTGGTTACATTTTTGGTTTGATTTTGTGAACGATTTTTGACGACCCGCGTGTTTTTTTTATTTGATACTTATAATTTCGACGAAATGAGTGGAAAGAGGACCTTGTTGATGCTCATGAAGTAGTACGAGATTATCGAGGAAGGGGATGAGAAGAAGATTACAAAGACGAGAGATTGCGTGGCGGCATGAGATTCCGAAGTCGACACTTTTCACGATTCTCAACATGAGACAAGAAATTGTGAATGTAATGCAGAAGGAATTCCACAATGTAAAGGTTAAAAATTTGAAGGGTCCGATACATGCGAATCTGGAGCAGGCTATTCAGGAGTGGTTCAGCAAGCATAGAGCGCAAAGTGTGCCTCTAAACGGACCAATAATACATAAGAAGGCCGAGCTGGTGTTTCTGGCAAAGAATATCACCAGCATTCAGCCCCTGGACTAGGGGATAATCCGCAAGATGCTTGTGTGGAATCTCGACATGAGCAAAGTGAGACATGTTCAGGGCCATGGAAGGAATTGTCACCATTTGGAGGTTCGTGAGACCGGCGGTAATCACCAACTGCTTCCGACACGCCCCCTTTGTCCTACGGCTTCCCGCCGCTGCCAGCGCCAGTGGACGCCAGTTCCCAGCCAGGCCCTTCCATGGAACAACAGCCTGGCCCATCAACAGCACCTTCGTCTGCCCCNTTAGCCCCAGACTGCACGTATGAGGAGTACATAGCAGCAGATGATGACATGACAGTTTGGGGCACCCTTGACGACGCCAATATAATCATGGAGCAGCAGGAGTCCAGCGATGAAGAGGGGGAGGTAGAAATGGAAGAAGAGCCTGAAGACATCCCTCTGAAAGCCGGGAACGTCTACTCAAGAGCACTTGAGTGCCAGGGAGCTAGCGAAGATCTGTGGTCCCAGTTCTATAATGTGAAGTACCTCGTCGAGAAAACTGGTGCTAAGAAGAGCCTGAAGACATCCCTCTGAAAGCCGGGGACGTCTACTCAAGAGCACTTGAGTGCCAGGGAGCTAGTGAAGATCTGTGGTCCCAGTTCTATAATGTGAAGTACCTCGTCGAGAAAACTGGTGCTAAGAAGAAGCAGGCCTCCATAATGGACTTCATCAAATAAGTAGTTTTTATTTTTATTTTTTTTCACATGTCTAAAAAATGCAATTTTTGTGTATGAAGGTTGGGGTTGGAAGAAAATCGGTTAAAATTCCAATAACGACTCCTTCAAAATAACAACCTTTTTCCAGGGAACCATGAAATTTTGTAGATTCGAGAGTTGACTGTAATATATTTTTCAAACCTTAAACAACTAACAAAAATATTCTAACTGATTTGACTTCAAAATTATTTCAAACATCTGATTCATCTTTGCTTCAAATTGCAAACCCCAAGTGATTATTAATTAAATCTGACTATTTTGCTCCTGAGAGCCACACTCTGAGACAGTGTATGGATCTTATTCAAGGAGGAGGTTACTGAATAGTTGCTAATTATCAATACAAGTTTGATGTGTGGTCCCCAGCCCTTGCCCCAGTGGATACAACCTGGGTTTCGGCCCCCGACACACCTCAATGGGGAGTACCACCACCATCATCATCATCACTACCAGCAACAACATCAGCACCTGCGCTGGGACCACGATCCATACAATGGTCTTATGACGACAAAGGAGCGTCAGTGGCTCTATAATATACAGCAGCTACAGCTCAGCACGGACAAGCCATATATTGACGACTACTACTACACCGTGAGTATCGTTGACTCTTGTAACTCTTACCATCATCCTCCTCCTCCTCCTCATAATCAGACTTAGCATGCCTCAAGTGTGGCGCTACACTAAATACAAGATGACACCTACCTAGCCTCGAATGGAATAGGTCAGTTTCACATATAAAACTGGCCCTTTCCATTCTGGTCTCGGCAGGTGTCGTCCTGTATTTAGTACAGCGCCTGCACTTAAGGCGTTCCAAGTCCGACTATGAAACTGACCCTTCCCCTCTCACTCGCACACTTACTGTTACCTGCTCCAACCATCTCTTTTTTCTGGCCTCTCATGAAGTTTTTTTCTTCCAAACCTTAGCTTAATTTTCCTCATTGGTATTCTTTCCTTTCTATCCTCATTACACGCCCATAAACTGGACTGCTGCTGATGATGAGATTGTGGTTTGATCCTGGTTGGGTGGTTTTTTCTAAATGGTTTTCCACTCTCCATACAAATGCGGGTACACCTTTAATTCACCCTTGCTCATTTCTAACTCAACAGCACAATTAGTACAAGAGTGTTTAACCAGAATAAGCAGTAAGACGCGGTGCAAAAATGAAAAAAAAACAAGCTAGCTAGCTATTTTTAATTAAATTTGATCAAATCCTCATTTGGGATCTGTTTGGATTTGAGATTTCAAATTTAATACGAATACTCTATATATTAATACTCAGAGCTCTGAGTTGAATCATGACAAGATTCCGATCCTGATCCAAAACATGGTTTTGTTGTTGTGTTGTCAGGTGTTTGTGAGTCGTCGTGGTGACCCGACTGGCGGGAGTTTTGTGACGGAGCACCGGGAGAGAAGGGACAGTGTCCGGGACAAGCCGTACACTCCCATGCAGTTCCAGAACTCTCTCGGCAAGCTACAGGTATGTTCCATTGATCACTGGGCGGGCCAGTAGCATGTGGTCAGTATTTGTTCTGGTCATTGCACTAGAACAGGTGTGAGGGCCACATTATATCATTAAGGAGGCATTGTAGGCCGCACATAGGACTTTTATTTTTTATATTATACATTTTAAATGTTTATACAGAATTAAAAAGCTTACCCGTTTCCCCCCTCGATCTCTTTACATTCTTAAAGTACACTGATTTATACAAACATATTTTCTTTTAATGCAGATATAAAAGGCAAATTAAAAGAAACATTCTTTAATTGTCAATTTACGATATTAAAAACAAGTGCTAGAATTAAAAATAAATAGTTATGACAAAGACAGTAATAATAAACTTAGTTCACAATTCAAATATTTGTCATTTAAAACAAAATGTCAGGTTGGTAATTTATCACATCTACTGTTTGTTGGAAATCTGGCATCGCTTCCTACTTACTAAATAATCAAAATCTGGAGAAATATTTTGACTTGAAACAATCCTCATTGTGCTTTGTAAATGTTCATCTGTAAGCTGATTTCTTAACTTGAATTTATTCAATTTTAAAAGGGAGAAAAACTGTTCACAAATGTATGCACCTCCGAAAATTGATAGTATTTTATCTGTATTCAATTTGATTGTGGGATATCTATCACTAGGGGTGGTCAAGCAGCAAATATTTGTATCGGGCAAGCTCGGGTGGGCATTATAAAATTACACCCGGGCACAGACAGATCGGGGCAGGCATTTCATTTTGCAAACAACTTTGTCATGGGCCTATAAAATTTCAAATTATAAGTTTAACAGTATTATTAAATTAACAAAGAAGATAGAAACAACTTTGTTACAGGCCTATTACATTTCATATTACAAGTTAAAACTAGGACTGTCAAACTCGATTCTTACTGGTACCGAAAGAATCAATCTTAACATTATGATTCTCGCTACTTCGATTCTTAGCTCTCAATAAAACCGGCAACATTCAGAATAGGTGATAGTCGATTATCTCTCATAATAGCTTAGTTGCCGTTTAACTTAAATGCCGGAAAATTGTAAGTATACTCTATTTGCCAGAATATAGTACAACCTCGAATATAATATGACCCCAACATTTTGAAGTGTTCTAAATGAAAAATAAATGTTCTAGAATATAATACAACCTGACATTTTGACAGTAACAATAGGTAGAAACTTAACAACTTTGACAAACCTTTTTGTTAAGTGAGACTTCAAAATACATTAATCGATTCTAAACAAACAAACAATATTTAACACGTAGGGGTGGCAATTTTCCATAATCTATTGATATATATGTATCTATATTAATATATCTAGATTAATTGATGTATCACAATGTGTTATAATGAAAATTATGATATTTCGATCAAATTAAAATGGCTGCTCTCTTGTTATTATTTTCTCTGTCACTTTCAATTTTTAATGTTTTATTTAGCTCTTTGAATTATACAAGTTTAATAAAATTAGAACAAAAATCGATGTAGCTAATAAAAATATAGCAAACAACCTTATATTTATTTTAATTCAATAGATTTAAAGCGTAGTTCGATATATCGTTGCCAAAACACTTCATCACTAATATCTGGTGAGCTAACGTGTGTTGGATCAATTATGGCGGACAACTTTAAATTTTTGTAAAGTGTGAAATGTATTCTTATTTACGTTATAAAATCCGCAATTTTTGTATCAATTTTTAGTTTATTTGAATTTTTGTTTTGATTTTCAGTTTTGAAGACTTTCAGTGTGTTTAATAAATATCTACGATTGTGAAATTAAAGTTTCAAGGGAATGTGGGTTGTAATGGTTGAGTCCAAGTTTCGCATTGAGGGGGGAGAAAGATATCAGGGACGTTAGATTTTATTTACATTGACAATAATTATTAGATATCTAAAAAAAAATATTGTTTTTGACTGTTTTTACAAAACTAATCTCTTTTATTGGACAAATTTACAGTTTTATTTGCAACAAATGCTATAGGCCTAAGCAAATATAATGTCTGCAATTATTATCTGGTTTGTTTGCTTGCTACCGGTATGGTACTTAAGTTTTATTTCCAATGTCATTAAGTCAAAACGGTGCACTTTCATTTAACGGTCCTATTTGATAAATTGAATAGACTTGTGTTCTCAACAACTGCTTATTATAGGCCCTACTTTTAATTTTTTTATTTAGAAATGTTTGATTCAATGAGGCTTTATTTGTTGGTAATAGTACATGTTTACTATAATGTAATTCTTAATTATTTTATTATTTTGATTATATGATGTAATGCTTGTAAAATTGATATTTTTATTGTTATAATTTAAAAAAAAATTATGTACTTTTTTAGTTTTTGATATCTTATGAAGTTGAATACCTACATATTTTTTATATGAAGTTGGATGCTTAGAAAAAAAATAAAAACAGCTCAAGAATCTGAATCGAGAATCGAAAAATCGAGGTTAAACTTAAAAATCAAAATGGTTAGCTTATGTACAAGAATTTATAGTTAATACTAGAGCAGATTTCGCTCTACTTTGTGAAAGTTCTGTTGGAGCATAATCAATTTCTCTACATTTTCTTGGAGCAATCGCTCCCTCCGTTTAGTACACACATTCCCAGCACTTAAACACCCGCCCAGCTGCCACTTGAGTAGCAGAAATAGGTAAGCATTTCAAAACTAAAGGTTTGAGTGACTACATAACTGAAAACAAAAAAATTGAGATAATACAGTATGCACAAAACTTGGAACTTACATAAATCAAAATCATTTAGTAATGAATAAAATGATAAAGTATTAGGAAAATGGTAGAACACAAATAAAAGAAAAGACACTAACACATATTCACACACACTTCAATATTTTGATGCTATTATAGCATCTTTCTCAGGAAGTAGTGGTAACTAGACGGAAAAGGATGTTGTCTTCAATGATGCCAACTTGATTGGTAAGGATGAAAACTTCTCTGGTGGAGTTGAAATTCTCTGAATGTTTACTCTATGAATGGTAGGCGGTGCTGGTGTAGCCTCTGGGTTTAAATTAGCGAATATTTAGGTTGGGTGGTTTTCTAGACTTTGTGATCCATTGATGTGCCAGTTCTCATCTTTTTAACTGAGACATATCACATTGTGTCTTGTTGAATGATTTTAACACCTTGACAGTGTAGCAGTCCTCAAAGTTTAGGTTATCATTGGAGGCGAGCTGAAACAGGTTTTTCTGTATTCTTGATTTTGGTATCCATTCATTCGTTTACGGAGAGTTTCAGTAGTGAGGCCAACATATTGTGCAGTACATTGTTGGCATTCTAGTTGGTAAATTAGGTTACTGGACTCACATGTGTGGCTGCCTTAGATGGTATAGATGGAGTTGGTGATGTTGCTAGAGAAAGTGGTTGCTGGATGATGTATTTGGCAGGTTTTGCAAGCTGTTTTGTTGCAAGGTTGAGAGCCTTGTTGTGGTTGAATGAAAGTTGTGTCATTTTCAGTTTTGAGTTTAGGGTGTACCAGAAGATTTCTAAGTGATGGAGGCTGTTTATACACAAGGACTGGTGGTTTTTTGAGAATATTGTTGGTGCGGCTGGATGCTTCCAATATGTGAAAACCCGACACTGATATTTTGTTAACTTTTGTAGGCCTGGGTAGTACTAAGTCACTAGAGGTATGGTATCTGATTTTTCAGGTGTGGGTGATTGTGGAGTTTCAGCTAGTTGAAGTAGGTTATAAATGAGAGGTTTAGGGTATCCTCTGTTTGTAAAGGCTTCTTGAAGGTTTTCCAGGTGGGTTTGAAGACTTTCTGGATCAGAGGAGATGCGGTGAGCCTGTATGGCAAGACTGTATGGAATATATCTTTTGGTGTTGAATGGGTGGCAGCTATCAAAATGCAGATATTGTTGTCTATTAGTGGGTTTAAGATGCACCGAAGTTTTGAAGTGGCCATCTGACAGCCTAATGTCCACATCGAGAAATGTTGCCTGGTCGTGGGATTGATTCGAGGTGAACTTCAGAGCCGAAAAGGAGTTTAGGTTGTTTAAAAATATGGTTAGATTGTCTTGGCCAGCTTTGCACACCATGAATATGTCGTCGATGAAGCGAAGCCAGCAAAGTGGTTTGTTGAGTTGGCGGTCAAGAAATGTTTTTTCCAGTTTGCCCATGAACAGATTGGCATATGAAGGTGCCATCCTTGTACCCATTGCTATGCCTTTGGTTTGAATGAAGTTCTGATCCATGAATTGAAAGTTGTTCTTTTCTAGTATAAATTTAGTAATTTTGTAGGTGTGGTATTTATCGGACGCTTGTTGAGAAAATATTCAACTGCAGCCAGGCCATGAACATGAGGAATGTTAGTGTACAATGGCACCACGTCGATGGTGACCAGTATGGTGCTTTGAGGCAAAGGTTGCGGAAGGCTATTGAGTTTTTGAAGGAAATGAATGGTTGGTGTCTTTGATGTGCGATGGTAGTCCGGTAACAAATGGTTGCATTTGTAGGTCGACATAGGCTGAAATTCTTTCGGTGAGTGATCCGCAGCTAGAGACAATAGGCCTTCCTGGTGGTAGTATGGTGTCTTTGTGAATTTTAGGAAGCATGTAGATTTTAGGCGTTATGGGGTTTTTTGGTAGAAGAATTTGGACCATGGTTGGAGAAAGGTTTTGTCGGTTGGACTCTCTAGTGATTAGTTCTTGAAGCTGGTTGGCAAATTCGATAGTGGGATCATGCTCAATTTTTTTATATGTGGATGAGTCTGAAAGCTGTCTCTACGCTTCAGCGATGTAATCATCTTTGTTCATGACAACTGTTGTGGATCCTTTATCGGCCGGTAGTATAAGGATGTTCTGATTTTGTTGGATGGATTTTATGGCTTGGCGGTGTTCACGAGTTAGGTTGTGGGTTGTGGGGAGCATTTTGTAGAAGTTTGGATCCGAGACTTGCTGAAGTATAAAATTAATATACATTTCAATCGGGTGATCAGCTGGTAATGGAGGTAATGGTTGGTTGTAGTTGGCTTGGTTGGTTTGTCGATGTTGGAAATGTTTGCTGTGGTTGGTTTGTCGGTGGAGGAAATATTTGAAAAGAAGTGTCTAAGCCTCAGATTTCTAGC
Source organism: Timema monikensis (assembly GCA_902151445.1). Taxonomy (NCBI): domain Eukaryota; kingdom Metazoa; phylum Arthropoda; class Insecta; order Phasmatodea; family Timematidae; genus Timema; species Timema monikensis. The sequence continues at coordinate 16,716 of CABFVZ010002455.1, read as the reverse complement.
AAAGTTTAGAACATCCTTAGTCAGCTTGAAGTGGTCAGGATGTTGTCATTCGGCCTCTCGTTATTTTCAATAAAAAATTATTAAAGTTCCCACGCTTTGTTAAATACTCTACACACCTTATCAATTTTTCTTTTAATACCACACTTATTTAAACTCATTGTGTTAACTCTAAATAAACCAAAATGAGTCTTACACAATCGTGACTCAGAACGAATGGTTGTGAGAACAGAGGGCGGAGAGAATTTGTAGGGGAGAGTTTGGAAGTGAGGTTTTGGAGGAGAGGCGTATTATGAAGCTAAGAAGGGGTAAGAGCTCCAATAAATGAGGCATATTGGCAAATTGGCAAATCCAATCCCAAACTCAAAATACACCACGGGCACAGATAAAGTTGATAAGGACAAATTATCTATAAGTATAAAAATAGGAACGACAGTTGGTGTGTCTCCCTTTCCTGGGAGGAAGGGGGGGTCAACCAGATGAGGAGCTGAGTCGGCGGCCTAACCGTCAGGAAGGGGAACAAAAAAACTTCGAGTACCTTCTAACAGTTTGAATTTGCCACGTTCCCATTGGTGCAAATTCAAACATGGTGAAGAAGGGTAGGACGGTAATGACCAGTAAATAGCGGTCCAACCGAGGTATTAAGGAGGGTTGGGCCGAGCAAATCTGGCATTCTTGTGTAAAAATCTGGTAGGACTCGGGCAAACCTTGTGACGCTCGGGGAGGACATTATTTATAAAATAGTACGAATACTAGCTGTCAAGCATTCAAAATAGACTCTCATCATAAATTACTTAATCAAGTGTAGTGTGTTAATATACTAATCCTTCCATTATGTCAACGATGTAAGGCATAATTAATTATATATTAAAGATTAAGAAAATCACAACACAATAAAAATCTAATATTTAGTATCTAACTACCTTATACTTTCAATATCTTAATGGCCTAAAATAAGTTATAAAAATGAACGTAACAAAGTCTGTAACTGTGGTCCACATTCCTATTCTTCTTTTATAATAAGGCGAGGGCCGGTTTAAACTCTCCCATGGACCAGAGGTTTGACACCCCTGCACTATAACTATGTAAAAACTTGGATATTAAACTAAGAGCAAGCAAGGATGTATGGTTCTGGATTCAAGTACCTTGCTTATGATAAGTGTCTTTAAAATAACTAAAAAAAAATTTTTTTTTGGGAGAATTTTTTTCGTTAGAGGCAAACAAATATTAGTTTGTTGGACAGCAGAAAAAAGAAAATAATGGCTGTTCCTTATGTCATAGCGAGATATAATGTTTCAGGCCGGCAGCGTGACATCACCACGCAAACTACTAGACTTAGAGGTAGTCTCCAACGAGGGACTGGACTGCCCCACTACGGCTCCTCCCAAGGACACTCAGAGGTGCAAACAGATGTTGCTTGAGATAGAGAAGGTAAGTTGAACATTCAAACTGTACTACTTTGGGAAGTAGTATTTATTCTGTGGAGTGCTCTTGAGGCTTGTGTCTCTCGTCCCCAATATAATTATCTCTGTCTTTATGCTTCAAGGGTAACTGTTTTAAGGTCTATTGTTCCAGTCCCTGGATGACGTTTGTGGTTAGTTTCTGGTCTCGCAGGTTATGTGGGTAGGGGTAAGAAAAAGGTCGGTGGGAAAGTCCCGGCAATGTTTGTCGCGGTGTGAGGTAGGGAGCGAGAGGATATTAGACAATATTGCTCTTTCTACCTTTGACAATTTATTTGCTCGCTTGGGGACAAGTGGTGCAACAGGATTTGGTAGCCACGAAATCTGCGCCAGGAATCACCACGTTATATACCTTCCACTGCTGCCCAGCCATGTCCAATAGGAGAAAAGGGAGCTTCCCATTGGCACGTGAGAAGGGGAGAAGTAGTGTCCGCCAAGTGGGCCAATAGAATAGAGAGAGAGAGAGCTCTCATTGGCATGGAGTAAAGAGTGAACTCGTCAAGGACGGCAACGAGAACATGATCTGTGGAGCGATACAGACAGCAAAGAGGGTGGTAGGCGCGGTCTGTGGAAGTGTGGAGAAGAGACGCAAGGGCTGAACATTGAGGTACAACAATGTGACCACTTTCACCAATCACAGCTCCGCTCAGCTGGGTGTTACATCAAGTGAACATCCTAACTCTACAGTATTACTGGTTTTGTTGGCAGCTCTACTTGTTGCTCTTGAAGCTGGAAGATTCCGTCAGTCCCCACTTGGAGGCCCGGGAAATTGTCACAGAGACAAAGCAGGAACTGTTGACAAACATCTTCACGTCACTGCTTCACAAGGATTGGCTGGTTGCCATCATGAGCTACAGGTAAAGGGAAGGTAAGCACCATCATGAGCTACAGGAAAGGGAAGGTAAGCACTATCATGAGCTATGTAGGAAAGGGAAGGTAAGCACCATGATGAGCTATGTAGGAAAGGGAAGGTAAGCACCATCATGAGCTACAGGAAAGGGAAGGTAAGCACCATCATGAGCTACAAGAAAGGGAAGGTAAGCACCATCATGAGCTACAAGAAAGGGAAGGTAAGCACCATCATGAGCTACAGGAAAGGGAAGGTAAGCACTATCATGAGCTATGTAGGAAAGGGAAGGTAAGCACCATCATGAGCTATGTAGGAAAGGGAAGGTAAGCACCATCATGAGCTATGTAGGAAAGGGAAGGTAAGCACCATCATGAGCTATGTAGGAAAGGGAAGGTAAGCACCATCATGAGCTATGTAGGAAAGGGAAGGTAAGCACCATCATGAGCTATGTAGGAAAGGGAAGGTAAGCACCATCATGAGCTATGTAGGAAAGGGAAGGTAAGCACCATCATGAGCTATGTAGGAAAGGGAAGGTAAGCACCATCATGAGCTATGTAGGAAAGGGAAGGTAAGCACCATCATGAGCTATGTAGGAAAGGGAAGGTAAGCACCATCATGAGCTATGTAGGAAAGGGAAGGTAAGCACCATCATGAGCTATGTAGGAAAGGGAAGGTAAGCACCATCATGAGCTATGTAGGAAAGGGAAGGTAAGCACCATCATGAGCTATGTAGGAAAGGGAAGGTAAGCACCATCATGAGCTATGTAGGAAAGGGAAGGTAAGCACCATCATGAGCTATGTAGGAAAGGGAAGGTAAGCACCATCATGAGCTATGTAGGAAAGGGAAGGTAAGCACCATCATGAGCTATGTAGGAAAGGGAAGGTAAGCACCATCATGAGCTATGTAGGAAAGGGAAGGTAAGCACCATCATGAGCTATGTAGGAAAGGGAAGGTAAGCACTATCATGAGCTATGTAGGAAAGGGAAGGTAAGCACTTTCATGAGCTACAGGAAAGGGAAGGTAAGCACCATCATGAGCTACAGGAAAGGGAAGGTAAGCACCATCATGAGCTACAGGAAAGGGAAAGTAAGTACCATCATGGCCATATATAAGCCAAGACATAGACATCTGTAAAAGAAAGAAGTTGCATCTGACACAACAGTTGTTATTACAGATGCTAATACTGCGATTGCTGCCACATCTGGCTCAACCCGAGGTTGATCACCAGCTCTGCGGGGTTTGGGTGCGAATCCTAGGAGGCCTCCCAGCGGTGAGTCGTCGTGATGGACCTCTCCTCACGCATCTCTACCCCCACTACAAGCAATGGTTGGAAAGAGCTACCCCCGTTAGGGTCTTGCAGCTTTGCTCCAGTCTGGTGTCCGACCAGGGCCCCATGAGATCCAGCCGCCTTTTCCTTGTCGTCGGCAACAAGGTGGGTCAAACATTCTGTATTATATGAGAGTCCAGAGCACTCATTAGGGGTTAATTGTCGGCTTTGTGTGTTTATTATAGATATTGATAACTGGTTGGGTCGCTTGTAATAACTGGCTTGAAAACATGCTTCATTCCTGATTCCCTCCATTCTTAATCTGGAACTGATATCATAATAATCGTGTCATACGAATCCCATGTAGGAACATTGTATTGAAGGTATTAAAGTTTCCTTTTCAATGTTTTTCAATCTAATGTTCCTACAGACCTAGTGTTCAGTGGAGGAACGTTGTATTGGAGATAATGTTTCCTTGTCCGTCACAGTTTGGAATCTCGGCCCTGAAAGCCATTTTAGAACGGATGCAAGTGATGTACCCGTCTCTGGAGCCGCACCTGCGCGAGGAGTGGTCTTCCTTCCTGTCCACACTCATGGCAGCAATACAGTTGGCTGCCTCTGTACGTTCTCTCTCGCCGCCTATAGAGGTGATGGATGCAGGCGTTCTCAGCAGGCACCTGCAGGACTGGTCTGAAGACAGTTCCAACATGTGCGCCTTGTTTGAACGTGCATTTGCATCACAACCTATCATCAAATAGCGAATGTGTGAGTGTGTTAGCGTGCCAATACAGTGAACCCTCATAACAACATCTAGAGCTACTGGCCTCTTGAACACACAGTTGTTGTGAAACAAGAGACCCCCACAGACATCTCACTTTCATCCCGACCCCACAAACATATTATTTCAATTAGTAAATATCTTGGATGTTACGATTCTTATTTTTCTCAGTTCCTATTTTTTATTTTGATTCTAAAATTAAACTAGATTTTTTGATTCTCAATACTGTTTCATTTATTTATATTTGTTCTATAGGGATGTGTGATACCCACTTTTTCAATTCAAAGCGAATTCAAATCAAATATATGAAATAGTCTCAAAGCTGATTCAATTTTTTTTTGTTATTTGTTTTATACTAGAAAAAAATAGGATATTGTGTTATTTATATAACTTTAAACTAAAACTACTTGGAAAATGTTTTATTGCACAATTTTTGGGAATATTTCATTTTATTCTGATAAAGAAATTGTCACATCTTACAATTAAATTAGTTCAGATTTTCCATACGAATATTAATTTGTAATGTATATAACAGTTCAGAATGATCTAAACATAAATTGCAGTCAATATTTTTATTTGCAAAGCTTCATAAATTGTTGATGGATTTTTTTCGAAGCAAAGTCGAAGCTGATATTGGTTTTGAAGCCAAGTCAAGGTTTTGAAGCTTCGCACAACCCTAAACAAATAGTAAAACACTTAAGATGGTCATGCTTTATTGGAGAATCATCAGTTGAACATAAGGTCTTGAAGTACATTACCATTCACCCAAAGGAATAAAATGAAATGGAAAAAAAACAACTAATATTGGGTCAGCATTGAAAATAACCCCATTCTCAATATTGCCATTTCATTATAATGCCAGAAATTTAATTTCCTGGAATTTGAGAGCAAAGACTCGAGGTATCAAAAATTGTGATATTAAGATTGATTTTTTTGATACCAGTGTGAATTAAAGCGTATTGAGGAATTTAATTTGGTATCCTTATAAAATATAATAAAACATGAACTCTGCCATCGCGTGGAAACAAGACTCGACCATCGGCATGTTACATGTTATTTATAAAAGAGACGGTTCTGAGTGCTAATAACCCTTGGCTTTTGTTAGGAGCCTAACATGACAAATAAATAATAGCTACACTTAACAATGTTGGTGCCCCTCTATTTTCAACACACCATATAAAACATTCAAATCAAAATTAAATATTTTGAACTTTAATGTTTGCCATCCCCTAGCCAGCTGGCACTGGAAACAGCGTTGGATGAAATATTTGCCATAACATCTTTAATTTGGGTTTTCATCTCAGGCTTTCCTGATACCATTTCAACTCAAAAATAATAAAAACAAAGACAAAACAATTTGCAAATGTTTGTCTCAAAGATGATGAGCGAACAATGGGATAGCTGTCTGTATCGGGGTAGTTTGATGGAATATGTCAACTAGTTCTGTTTTAAAATGAGTCCAGGAAAGAAGCGGTTTTGACGTTATAACAATATTAATTATAATACTATGTATAATACATGCAGTCTGTTCACAAACAGTTGTCCATCACTATCAGCGAGGCAAGTAATGGACAACGCAAGCTGATGTCCAAACAAAATCAGCACTTTTCAATCAGGTTTAACTTATCAATACTTTGATCATGGACTAGTTTTAGTTTTTATTAGGCGTGTGCAAAGGCCACTGTTTCGACTGAAAGCCAATCAAAGCTCAAATATTATCATCTAGTGCTTTATGTTCAAAAAACGATTATATAACTATGTAACTTTACATACACTAAATATAATTTACAGGATGTTATTTACTGTCAAAATGTTTTGACACATTATTTTTTCCAAGTTGATTAATCAAGCTATTCTCACAACATTCATTTTTAACAAATTATGTAATGTTAATAAAACATGAATGTCTATTTCAGCTGTTAATATCTTTAATGTCAAAGGTGAACTAAAAAAAAGTCTATTCTAGTGAATATTCAAAGTTTATGGAGCTTTGTGTTCATCCAGTGTTTATATGAACAGAGCAATGGCGGATACACAAACAGGACTAGTTTTATAAAAGTTATATCGTGTATAACCTTGGTGTATTTATTTTTTTAGTAGCACAAGCAATTAACATTTCCTTTCCCTAATGAATAATTGAAGCTAATTACCGGTATTATTAATGCAGCACGATGCTTTAATGGGCATTTTCTTTAGACCTTATCAAAGTTTTTGAAGAAAGGTCTAGATTTTTTTTATCTGGAACTTTTGAGACTCCTACAATACAATTATTATCTATTGGAGGCAATAATCAAAGTTATATAAACTACTCTTAAAGAATTGTTACAGTTTGTGTGGTGGTTAACGATTCCTCAAGTTTCACTGAAATACATAAATCCGGCATGAATTACTTTTAATCTGAGGTACAACAAAATTTGTGGCTGTCGACATGTTTGCGTCACTTTGGCCGTAGTCTAATTTTGATACTGGGCTTTATTTAAAACAACCGATTTTACAAATTTGAACCCTTAAGTTTATATTGAACATTTAATTGTAATTTATGAGTTAAAACAAACTTTTTTGTGTGTATGCAATTACATTTTACTGTGAGAAATGAGGTCATTTATTCCTAGGGATGTGTGAAGTCCACTTTTTCATTTCAAAGTATAGTCAAATAGAGTAATATGAAATATTTCCAAAGCTGAATCCAAGTTTGAATATTTAAAAAAATGGCATTAATAGAATTAGTATTGTAAACATGGTTAACATATCTTGTCCTAAGCTGATACAGTAGGCTACCATCACAACCAGGACTGAGAAGTCGACACACCAAGCCTTTGACTCTTATTTCTCTATTTTCTTACTGTCCACTCCTTCATATATGGCTCAAGTATATTAATTAGTAATAAAAAGTTTCTTGCAGTAAAATACTCAATACAGCTGACTTTATGTGAAGCTTCTTCGACAGTGTGAATGTATATTTAAATAAATTTGTCAATCCAAATTACATCTATTGATCCTAAAAAAATATAAAAAGGTATGAAGTTAAAATGATATATCTACCACATATTAATAATAATGTTAAATGTTTTTATTTTAAAGTCTTGAGTCTGTACATTTTTACCGACTCCAACTCTTGACTCCACATCCCTAATCATGTAATCACTGGTAATCATATTTTTTTGTTCTTCAAGATTAATCTGTGATGTAAACAATAGCACATAATGAAAAAATCTAATATAATTGTGTGGTTCAGCTTTGAATATTTTTATTGTGGAAGCTTCATAATTGTCGAATATGGGGTTTTATTTTTGAATTGAAGTCGAAGCTGAATAATATTCAAATCGAAGTAGAAGTTTTTGAAGCTTTGCACAGCCCCTATATCCTCTTCTAACTGTTTGAAAATTGTTCATTATGGGTTCATTCGCTGCACTAATATTTCACGTCCATTAATGAGAGAGTCGTGGTGAACTGTTGATGATGCTGATTGGACAGTTTGTTGCAATCGTGTGAGAAGATTCTATTTTATTCTCTTGCTTGTAATAGTTTTGTTTGACATTGGGATATTGATGATACAAATCATGAAACAAATATCACAAGTTTATAAGTGTTAACTATGTCATTTTTATTATTATTTTATAAATTGATTTTTACTTAATTATGTTGTTTTCATTGTTTTTCTTGTAGTGAAGTTTTATTAATTTTTTTAAGGAGCTAACGCAATATTGTCTCTATACTGAAGACAAGCACATAAAATGAACAATGGAACAAATATTGAAATAGCACATGGTTATGTTTTTTTTACGTATTTAATTTGGAGGAATATTAGTTGCATATTGTTTAAAAAATATATGAGGCTTGTGTTAAATAATTATCACTTTTTGAACTTTCATTCTTAAAAAAATCGAATAATCAATTTGTTTATTTATTTTATTATAAGTAGTTAAAGGACATGTAAAACTATTTTTCAATGTTTTAAAAGTTGTGCTTTTGATATAAATAGTGTTTGAAATTCTTGTACAATGTATTACACATCTTTCGAATTTTGTTAACTTTATGGAAAAAAAATATATTTTTTCTTATATTGAAAGCATTGTCACATGAATGACCCTATTGGTTGTTACTTGTAGCTTCAATGCAACCAGAGCGCACCACTTGATTGGTTGAATATCACAAGATTATTCCTCGCATAGGGATTCATCGGCAACATGCAACTCTTTGTTTATTTGCTTGACAAGTTGGCCTAGAACTGATTTAAATGTTTTATTTTGCCATCAGAAAGTTGTTGGCTATTTTTACTCGGGAGAAAAGGCTTATATCTAAAAGATTATCAAGTTAAATAAATTATAAAATGATAAAATTTAAAATTATTTTTTAATCTTTCACTCTTGAATGTTAATGTGGGCCCGATAAAGATTTTTACCATTTTTAATTGTGTATAGTAGCTTGTGGGTTGCTATTGAGATTTGTAATGTCTGTCTTGGGGAGTAAAACAAGTTCCAAATATACACTGAGAAGAGAAACAAGGTCTTTAATGTTTGTGGACACACAAGAACTTTATTTTCTAACTAACTCTCTGACCTCAAGGAACTTTACAAGTTCATGGCTGACAAAACATAAGCTCTCTGTTCAACCTTATTCCGAGACACCTCCATTCAATACCCAACCTGACCTCCATTTTCAAATCCTCCCCTCGACGTCTCGGGGGTCTTATTTCTCCAAGTTTGGCAATTAAAATGTTGTGTTCATGTCTATAATCACCCATACGCGCCACATGACCATCCCACCTCATTCGAGCTTTGATTATCCTTAATATGTTTTGGGAGTTGTACAAACCATGAAGTTCTTTCCCATGTAACTTTCTACATTCTTCTGTCTGTTCAAACCTCAAATATCTTTCTAAAAAACTCTCAATCTATTCACTTGGTAAAAAGCAAGAACCCTTGCTTCACATTCATAAAGAACAACTGGTAGGATTAATAGTTTTGTATACCCTCAGTCTCTCTCTCTCACACACACACAGAAAGAAGATGAGACAACAACTTACAAACTGAATTATAATAGTAAGCATTGTTTGCATGAATACTTAATTACCCACCTAGGTGGCCGCATGGTCTAAAGGCACTACTCTCGCAATAGACTAGACTTCTGATGATGAGATCAGGGTTTGAATCTTGATCAGGTGTAAGGAGGGTGCTTTTTACAAAATGATTTTCCACTCTCCCTCTACGTAAATGTGAGTACACTCTCTAAATATAATATTCCTCATCGTTAAAGCCATTAGCATAATTAGTAACTCAAAATTATAGTAAGATGCTAAAAAGACAACTTGTATGCACAACAATGAACATTTACTCAACACTAAGCATACAACATTTTATAAAACATTCTAAAGTAGTTTAAAGTAAGGAGTGGTAATAATTAAAGTCAACACTTAGATAGAAAACTCAGGAATAGCTATAACAAAATATATAGATTTTCAATTTAATGAATTAGATAATTTTAAAATGAATTAAGTGACTTTTAATATTATACTTTGCTTTTAATGAGCTACCAAATGTCATATATAAAAATTTTCAATAAATTGATTTAACACTGAATTAAAATATGGGTTGACAACAAGTCTAAAATACACATATAACATTAAAATTCAGTTACAAAACTTGGATACACCAAATTAAGGACAAAAACAAAGTTTAAAGATCAACAGTGTTTTAAATTAGGTTATAAAATTGAATTAGTGGGTTAGCATCTCTCAATGAAGTTTAATAAAGTAATGAAAATGTTCCTGTTAAAATGTTTTTGAAAAATATAATTTAATTTTAGTCTTATGTATAAAATCTAAGCCTTATTTTGGTTCAGTCCCATTACTCCTTGTGATAACTAGCCATTAGAATGATGCTGATTTATATTCTTCCGACATGTTTCGGTATAAAAATGCCATAATCACGGACAACATAAGCATATATATAGGATATTGTATACTTGGTGAACTTGGATGAAGATATCTAGCCAAGTGGGTTGAGTCATAATCTGTTGCACTTTATCACTAAGTACGCTCTCACTTAGACTTCATTGTACAAAATAGAAAAATTTGGAAGAAAATGAGCAGTTAACTTGTGAGGCCTCTTGTTTATGTTATGAAATAACTCCTTATTTGCTCCTGGATAACAATAATTTGCATTTCAAAACAAATTATTTCTTGTTTCCTAGTCTAGATAGATATATGTTTCCATAGACTATTTTTTTAAATCTACGTCTTGGCAGGAAGATTCCTACTTGCCATTCCTGTGGGTAAACCAAATTTCCTGAGTTAGACAATTTAAAAACAAAACATGTTTACAAAAAAATGTCTTCAAGCTCAAAACATTGTGACTATGTGGGCCTATTTGAAGATTTAGTTAAGAATAATTTATGTTTTTTATTTCATTGTTATAGCTTTAAAACTGATTCTTCGATATCCTAAATTTGTAACACGTTTGCTTTGATTTTAAGGATTCAAGTTTTGTGAAGCTGATCTAGTTTCTATCTACTAAAACAGTATATTAACAGTCTTTATGTGATGGAATTAGCAACTATTAAAAACATGTCTATCTGACTATAGTTTTGAAACTCCAGTAATTACAGTATATATTTTTTAAGAAATCCAGTATATATGAAAGGTACTCGGAGACAAACAATCCCTATTTCAAAATCATAAAATGATAGAAAGTTAGGATAGGTCTAGGTCTGTCATAGTTAAACATTTTTACAACAAGACTCAAGTGTATTGACGGATATATTCTAGAATATACTAAGGATGGAACCCTAGAACCACAAGGAATATTCATAGATTCAAGACTCAAATCATGATCTTTTTTTGAAATAGGTACTAAGTTTGAGATATATTTTAAAGGTATTAAAATAGTTAAATAGTTTCTTGTGGTTAAAACCAAATAATGATAGGAAAAACCTAACAACCAAACCCCAGATAATTAATTTATCATTTAATGTAAACAAAATCAGAAGTGAAGGAAAAAATCCTAGTTTTTGGGAAAGTTAAACACTTATTCTTACAATTTTTTCTAAAATTCAAATTTTAATTATGGATTTGATGGCAAAATGAAGTTTCAGATTTGAAAAAAGGTGGATCCGACATCTTTAATACACACACACACACACCCTACATTTTATGAATGACCTATACTACTGTTGTTCTCGATATTCTTGGGGTAAAGTGCTCGCCTCAGGACCCAATGTTTGTGGGTTCGAACCCAGCAGAGGTCGAAGGAAGGTTTTTTCTTGAGCGAGAAACAATCATAGCTGAACCTCCTCGAGAGGGGAAGTCAAGCCGTCGGTTCCAAGTGTCATGTGAAAGAACCCTGAGAGGTTTGCGGGAATACCTCTCCTGGCGGAACTTTAGAGGTACAAGTAATCAGCCTTCAAAGAATGATCACAGCCAGGGAGTTTACTCTACCACAAACACTAACTATTATCCCCACCACCCCTCGACAGTCGATACTTTACACAAGTTATATTTCTGATAATGAATGTGTTTAATAAAAATAAGGAGACAAAATCTTCAATTAAAAATAACCAACAAATATTATGTCGATAAAAATTACTTGGAAATAAAGATAATTGCATTTACCTAACATTATTAAAAATTAAGATGATAAAACCCAAACACAAAATATTTTTTTAGAATGTGGACAAAAGTTAAAATTCATTCAACCACAAAACTTTTCCAATTTTTGCATTTCATGTTCTTTTCACTTCTAATTTTCTTATTTCTTCAGATGCTGTTTTTCTTTTTTGACTTAAGTCTACTTCAATCTTTTTCTTCTTTTCAAGCACTTCTTTCCTTATTCCTGATGCATTCCTCAAAGAATGAATAATATTTTTTGAAATTGTCATATTTAGAAGTCCCCCGCCTGCAGTGACTGCATCATAAGTTACACGTTGAGCAATAAGGTTGTCCTCATGTAGGTTTTCAACCAAACATTCTTTATTCACAGAAAAACTTCACTCAACGGCTGTATTGCTATGGTAGAGAACAAGAATTGTTTTAGGGAAATATTGTAGTTCCTGGGATGCATTTACTCCAGAAAATATATTCATGAAGAACTTATAAGGCTGGTCACCACTTGAAGTGAATTGTTTAAGGTAGTCAGTAACTTCTTGCTTTGATACAAAGTCCAAGTAGTCTCTCTTTACAACATCAGCTTGCATGTTAGATAGTTGTTTCTTGTCCAGTAGGACTTCTAATGCACAAGCTATCCTATAGGTCCTTGCAGATGGATTGAGCATGACTGCGGGAGAGAGACAACTAGCACCCTTGACAATTTTGTAGGAGAGAGGACACTTATGTAAGAGTTTGTTGCAGAGATCAACTAGGAATTTTTGACAATCTCTGAGCTGAGGTATTTTGATGTCTTTAATTCCTTTCAAAGCTGCTGATGCTGCGAACCCAATATCTACAGTAGGGAGTGATTTCATGTTGGATTGTTTCTTTAAATCAACGACTAACAAATTTTTGGAAGTATTTGCTGAATTCATTAAATCACATTTTACATTTATGTTCATCAAGTACTCAAGTAGTTTAATTAAATCTCCAAAAATAAATGGCAATAGAGGTTGATTGCTCTAATATTCGGTGAGAAATTGCTGCAACTCAAGTGAAACTGACACCACGAATCCCAACTTTGATGTCAGAAGTTCATCCTCTACAAGATTGCTTAATGTTTGAAAACTATCATATTTTGGAGGATGCTTGTTAGAATAAAAATACTGTTTTAAATACGACAGCATTGACATTGCTCTCTCTAACATCCTTGAGTTCTCTACCCATCTGATAGAACAAAACTTCATCTGGAAAGGAGATGATCTTGTTATTATTTGATAGTCTGCAGGTCTTGTTGGAAAATCTTTAAATACATAATATAGTGAGCGCAAAAACTCGTTAATAGTCCAAATGGAGTTAGTGTGTGATATTTTGTAAGCACCGTGGACAATGTGTAAAGAACAAGTCCCAAATTCCAGTGACTCAGGATCGTGTGGAGAATCTTCTTTCAAGTAACTTTTGAGATCTTAAGTGATTATTAATATATCTTGAGCTGTTGCATGACCTAAAAAGAAAGATGTTAAATATTTTGTATGAATTTCATTTTCACTCCAGAAGCAAACAACATCCGTCTGGGTCTTCTGAGCCACAGTATTTATGCTCTCATCAAATAAATACAATAAAATGAGCATTACTTACCCATATTCGCAAGATCGCTTTTGAAAAAAGGACCTAGTGCATACACGATGACATATCCAAGTTTATCTTTATGCAAATGAAATTTCTGGGCAATATTACTATTAGAAAACATTACTTTAAAAAGATCACAACAAGCAGCTCATTACAGGAAGCTCTGAATAGAACACCTAGATCTAGTTTAAAAACTACTTCATGGTCATAAGCACTAAACTGTACATCTTCATGTAGGCCTGAAAATTACACTGCATTTTTGTCCGTAGGGACTAGGTCCAATATTTTTTTGCTCCCACTAGCAGCTTTCACTCTGTCAACATGCTTCTTTCTCTTGGCGTGAGATCTGATTGAAGATATTCTCATGCTACTTATATCAAAGTTAGTTTTACACAAAAAACAATGATGATCCACATTTTGTAACCTCAGCCAATCTTAGACACTGTACTGTCCAACCAATCATCTTTAAAAGAGGTTTTTCCTCTGAGTTCACTCATTTCTTCTTAAACACAAGATAAACAAGTGGGCTCTGCAGAATACTCACACCAGGCCAAGTTTAGGAAGGGTAGTTTTTATTTTGGTTGGTTAGAGGGGGGTGGAGCGAGAGGGGGGATGAAGTGAAGAACACAACAAACACTGTACTGTGCCAGTGGAATGTCAAGGTCAGGCAGGCAAGTACACCAATAGTTTGAACTTGAGCAGTTATACTAGTAACTCATCATACTTCTGGAAAAAAAGTTTGTGGAGAGGGGAAAGGGAGGCCTTAGTGCAGAGACTGAGAATAGAAAGGTCAGCAAGTGAGACAAACATCCCCACCAAAAGGTCATCTATAAGGTCAACTAATTTTGTGGCAAGCAAATAGACCAGAGGGGGAGTACTTGAGGGGTGATCAAAACAGAACTAGTGGTAGACCAAATAATATTAGGGATCTCAAAATGCTTAATCCAATTTCCATCAATGTAAAAAGGCTTAATCTTTTTCCAGTAGCTGATTCAAAATTCCAGTATTTCCAGTATAAAAACAAAATCAAGCATATTTCCAGTAATTCCAGTTTTGGTAGACACCCTGTTAATGAGTTCCAGAGAAGACAAGGGAAGTCATTACGAAGATGTGACATGCTTCAGTGGCATAGCGATCTAAGACAGGGTTTTCCAACTTAGAAGTGTCCAAGGGCCACTATGGAGTCCATGTGTCTAGTGGCGGGCCGCATAGTTATCCGCTAAGCAATGGGAGGAAATAGGACTTGAGCAGATACACAAGTTACTATCAAAAAGAACTTAATTAAGTTTATTGCCGAATGAACATGGTTTATGGGGTTCAAACCCCTACCCCCCGCCCCACCCCCCCAGAATGTTTCAAAGTTTTTAATAGTAAACATAGCCTTATAAGGAAAACCTCTTCACTTTATGAGGTAATTTATTATGTTTGGAAGAAAGTATAGGAAAGGTGGATATAAATATAATACAATTACCTCATAAAGTGAAAAGAGGTTTTCCTCATAAATATATATTATATAACCACATCCAATGCTCTTTTCTAGTTTTTGTCCTTTGTTATATCTTTTACATGTTCCTATCTATGTGTCCTATCATTCTTTACCATTTTCCATTTTCTCCCCTTTGTGTTCTTTTTGTTTCCTCTTTTAGGAAGTTGTGTTGTGCGTTTTAAACTCCTCCCTGATGAGTTTTGATAGAATGAAACCTAGGTCAGGGGATTGGGTAGTGACGATCGATTTTCTTCAAGAGGCAACCATTACCTCTTTGTCCAATGGCAGCAATGTAAAGTGTTAACTGTGTTCTTTTCATTGTAAAATCCATTTTGTGTTCATTCCTTTTATATATTTCTATCCACTTTTCCTATACCTTCTTCTAAACATAATATTAATATCAAACTTAAAGACTACTTTAAATAAAACTTCAAATAATTAATAGATACATTCAAAATTTTAAAAATTTGTGAGGGAAGGACCACAGATTTCTAGAGGCATCCGATGTTTTAAAGCAATACCTGTAGATCACTCCAAATATCTTCTTTATGCATACAATATTTTTTAAATAACCAAGCAAGGACCATTTCAGTAAGCTTCTAAAAGCCTTCATTTTTCAATAATCTATTGTGAACAACTTTACTACCACCACCACCACCACCACTACTACTAATAATAATAATTTTAAAAATATCCAGGGGAGGACCATTCCAAATAACTTGGGCATCGAATTCTAAAGTTTTACTTGAGACAACTTCAGACACATTTTAGGGACGTCTATTAAGAAAAAAAGTGATGACCACTCCAAATAGATTTCTAGGGCATTCTAAATTACAATAAAAATAAAAATCCTATGCACACTTTTTAAAATATCTTTTATAAGCATTAAAATTTTCCAAAATTTGCTGAAGCTGTACTAGGTACTTCAAATAGCCTTAATGAGTATCCAAATTTCAAAAATTTTCTAAATAGCTGTTAAGAGAATATACTTTTCAAAGTCTCTAACCGAGGACAACTATAAATAGTTTCTAAATAGCTGTCATAATTTTATATATTTAGATGGTAGGAGGAGGGTAGAAAGTTTCTAAAAGCTTTTTTGTTTCATGTCCCCCTCCCCCTCTTATACA
>CABFVZ010002454.1:84393-105646 GCA_902151445.1 Timema monikensis | reverse complement strand
GGGGGGGGGGGGGGGGGGATACGCAGACAAATGTCACTCTCGCTTGTTTATTGTTGTAACAAGGAGGTTGGGGTTTGAATCCTTGCTGAGTGTATTGAAGTTTATTTTTGTCCTAAATAGTGTCCCGTTCTCTCTCCCAACGTGGGTACACTTCCCCTAAAGTCTACCTTCATCGTCCCTACACTCCTTAGTGTAAATACGCGGATTGCTTGGACGGGGAACTGGGTACGATAAAAAAAACACATCCTAAGCCCGGGCCCCACAAAGGTGCTTTCCTCATCTCCTGATACTTGACACTCTCCACCACGGCCGAGGACAGCAGTAGAAAGTGCGTGTAGCGGCCAAGCAACCGGCGGAGCGACGCTGCCACTTGGAATCTAATAGCACACAAGTTTGTTCTACCATTGCGCGAGTTGAGTGATAACTTTCCTAACTTTCACTCTTACGTTGGGTGATCCTTATCTACAACATCCTCTCCGAAGTGAAGTTGTTTGAGCTAGTGTCAGACCATGGGACTGGGTGGCTAGAGAGGTATCCTACAGGTCAATACCCATGGGTGGACAGAGAGGTCTCCTACAGGTCAAGACACCAGAGTGGCTAGAGAGGTCTCCTACAGGTCAAGACACCAGAGTGGCTAGAGAGGTCTCCTACAGGTCAAGACACCAGAGTGGACAGAGAGGTCTCCTACAGGTCAATACCCCTGGGTGGCCAGAGAGGTCTCCTACAGGTCAAGACACCAGAGTGGCCAGAGAGGTCTCCTACAGGTCAATACCCCTGGGTGGCCAGAGAGGTCTCCTACAGGTCAAGACACCAGGGTGGCCAGAGAGGTCTCCTACAGGTCAATACCCCTGGGTGGCCAGAGAGGTCTCCTACAGGTCAAGACACCAGAGTGGCCAGAGAGGTCACTGTCCTGAGCTAGTTCTAGCCACTCCACTTCGTTATTCCCTATCTCTTTCACGTTCATTTAATATTCTCCTTCCATCTGCGTTTAGGTCTTCCCATTGGGTTTACCAGTCAATTCCTTGATCACGGTTCTAGTTTCTTCCATTCGCGCTGCATGTAACCGTAAACTACGAGATTTGATCACCCTAACAAAGACTGGTGATACTGGAGCTATATCTGGGGGGGAAAACACATAGGAATATTTATATAGTAAGATTTTGCTAGTAAGACACGCTTAGAAAATATAAATATATTATATCGCGGTCAAAAATTGTAACATTTTATTATATATATATATATATATATCAAAGGCGACTTCTGCGGATTATATCTGACTGATGTATACGTAAAAGTAGACATAGTAACTTTTCTGTCGTCCTATGAACAAATGGACTGTAGCTTTGTTTCATATAGTTTAGGGGTTGACAATTTTTTTTTTGGGGGGGGGGAAGGGGGGGGATCACGATCGACTTATCAACTTATCAAAGGTCCCATGATAACTCATAGTTTCTTAATTTTATTTCTACATTTTTTTGGTCTATAATCCTTAAGTTCAATGTTTTCTCAAATGCTTGTGTCTCAACCTTCCAAGAAGAAAATTTATAAAATAAATAAACTGTATATTTTTATGTTCAACTATTTGATTTTCAGAGATTATGGCCGATCAAGGTTATTTTGGTCACACTCAAATTTTATATGAAAGTTCTTGATACATTATTTGGTGAGTTTGGATGAGTCAAAGAGCGACTTTTAACGGCTGTTACGTTACGTGTTCGTGGCAGGTGTTAATAGTTGCATATTAACCCCCACGTTGTGTCGCCATTTGCTATACTTCTCTTTTTATTGACGGATAATAGCCCCGTGATTGGGAGTCACTTGTTACACTTCTCCTCCCCACGTTAGAATGCTATTTGTTATATTACATAACAGAATCATTTAAGAGTCACTCCGTAAATCATCGTTTCTATTACGCAACTATGTGCTTTACGTATAATGCCTCGTTCCTTATCATTAGACTTTAATAAATGATAATCTATCACATAAAGTTTGATATTTATTTATTCCTTAAATTGAAAACATATTGATATTAATATTCTAATCGAAACACGATCATGTCGAGGGCCTAGCAACTTATAATCACCGATCGCTTAAAGCACGTCCATTCAAGACCACGACTGATTGCACAGTAAAATACAAAGTTTCAAAAAGTCACTATATATCTGAGTTCAATAGAAGCTTCTCGAAGGAACCTTTCTAACGGTAAATTACACACCTACAACTCAGAAAAAACAATACCTATTGCGTTTGGAATCTTCTCGAAGAGGAAATTACTTTAAAAGATCTTAACTTGTCTGGATTACGTTAAAAGACGTTAACATTTCTTAAGTTTAGCTCCAGTAGATGCTGCCATCGTACCTCGAGGCGCGAACTAACTAGTAAATAATTTAGAGGAAGACGTGATTTAAGCGCCACGTAATAGGTTGTAAAATTTAAATAAAGTAAAATATGTTTAATATAGGTAAAATATTTTTGAATATATATATAATTAGAATGATAAATGGTCAATGCTTTCAAATACTCCTTAGGGTCAAATCTATTGCATTACACGGCGTTAAAGTTTTCTTACGTGATCGATAGAAAATGTCCGTAAGATCGACCTGTCGATCACGATCGACCAGCTGCTGACCCTCGATATAGTTAATAATATTTAACACCACGTCTTACTACCCGTTCGGGTTATACGCTTTAAGTACTAATTACGTTAATGGATTTAGGAATTTGGAAGGTTGAATTAGAGGAAGTGAACCCGCATTTGTGTGGAAGGAGAGTGGAAAACCATTTAGGAAAAACCACCCCCAGTTCACCCGACCGAGATTCGAACCTCGATCTCCCCGTCCTTGGCAGTTGAGCTCAACACGACAAGCGCGTTAGCCAACTACGCCACCGAGGCGGGTCTCGATATAGTTAATTTTACTCCAACAATGATCATATAAGCAGTGGATGACGAAAATGATTGTAAGCAAACCATGAGGGTTTTAGTTGGAGGTCAAATTATGGCTGTTGGTTCGGGGAAGGTCCGTTTCACTCTAATCATCAGGATGATGTGCAGTTGTGTTCTTACAATACCTCCCTTCGGTAATCTCACGTATACAAGCTCCGGGTTCGACTCTCGACATGTAGTAACAAATTTACTCTTAAATTTAGCGATAGGTAATATAATGCTGTGAAAATTGTATTGACAACAGTTAGACAAAATATTTACATTTAGACAAAATAGTTACATCTGCACTTGATACACAAATGTGGGTATTAATTCCAATGATAGCACATGTAGTGAACTCAGAAAGTGTTTCTACCTACTTTGGTGCCGTGGGAAAACTACATTAATTCCACCACAACGGGCTTTAAAAATAGTGTTTTTAATTATAATTTTAACAGTTACTTTCTATAAAGGCAATAAAAAGTATTGAGCTTAAGGTGGGATGCAAGAAACGCAAGAAAAGGGCAGTTTTTTTTAATATTAAAACTTTTTTTGGCCAAAATAAATCAAATATTGTTTCATTATAAACATAGAGTTTAATTTTCTTCCCATGGTGATCTTAATAGTTCTTTAATATCTGTTCAGCTGTCCTGGAATTTAATAACAAATTTTCTATTTATTCAAAAAGTTTGTCATCTAATGCCGCTATGCTTGTGACAAAAGATATTCAACTACTGTTGATATCGCCATATGAAGAAAATTAAACTCAATTTCTTCTGGTGCGATATTTTATTTATTTTGACCAAAAAAAAAAAATCTTTTGCTATAAAAAATTCAAAAACACTGCCCTACGCTTGCGTTTCCAACATCCCCACCTTAACGGTTGGGGACGGGAAGGGCTATTTATAGGAAGTGTACTTGGAGAGAGGATGGGAAAACCACGGTGATTAATGTATTGTGATAAACCACCCTGCTGAAATTCGAAAAGAAATACATCTACTTCCATTTGTGCTAATATGGTCTAAGGCGTCATATTATGGTCAAATAATGTGTACATAATTAGGCGAATATATATGTATATATTTACCTAGCTCTGTACACACTATTGTTACATTCGCTTAGTAATGTATATATTATGTACCGTATATATTTGTAATCTCTCTTTCTATGTATAGATACATTTTGTCTAGAATTATTAATTAGTCATATATATAACGTATCTAACTAGGTGAATATAATAAATATTGCTTTCATAGCTAGACATATACATATTTAATAGCCTTTTATTATATTCAAACTATTATAGACCAGTTTAAGCCTGTTATTATTCATGCATTCCCAATATACAGGTGTTCGGAAACTCTTAGCCCAAAATGCACATATAGCTTGTTTGAACCAAAAGTAATACAAAATTCATATACACTTACTTCTGAAAAAACTTTGCTAATACCATTAAATTGTGTTCAAAGTTTCCGCGTACATTGCCGGGAGAACACTGTTGTTCAAGCATACGTGTAAAACAAATTGCATATCAGTTAGGAGCTTGTCACTGCACATGTAATAATAACAAGCACTTCCTGTGATTTCTGTGATGTAGGACCGTTAATGATGACTCTCAGAACGTAATTGTATTTATAGATGGACTGGTGTGATGTTTACTATTATTTGTGGCATGTTCTGCTGCCGTGCTGAAAGATGTTGAGGTGTGCAGTGCCACGCGCCTAGCTCATATGCAACCTGTTGTACACGCATGCTTGAACAGATTTTCTCTCCCGGCGCTGTACACCAAAACTTTGAATACAGTTTAATGGTATTAGCATATTTTACAAGGATTTTGTATTAATTTTAGTTCGAGCAAGGTACGTGTGCCGTTTGGGCGTTGAGTTTCCGAACACCCTGTATACATGCTAGCGTTGAGTTTATTTTACGCCAACTTTCCTTAAATGTTTAATGTTTCAGTCACATACACAGTTATTGTATTAGTTGTTTTGTTTTTATCTAGCCTTTATAGAACAAAATATGCTGATAACAAGCCTAGTGTATGCTACCATACACTTCGTTCATCCTGAAAGACGACATGCTTACCTTGACGTGTTATACTATAGTGTAGCTTCTAAAATATGGCCATATTGTAATAAATTAAGGTAAGATTGCTACCTTTCAGTGTAGTTTGAGTGTACATGGTAAAACAAACTATTGGGGCGACGTATGGTTGGAGTTCTCCATTCTGGCCATAGAAAAGGGATAAGTATAGAAACTCCACTTTAATGTTGGCAAGTAGAACTACATCGCTAGCGCTCGCGGCGTTAGTGCCGCGATCTAAAAGATTCGAAGCGGAACGTTACACTTGAAACACATCGCATTTTATATTGCAGAATGTTAACTAATCAATATTATAATATCAAATTCGATCAAATATAACTAAATCCATTATTTTATAGATAAACCAGTTATAAAATGTGAAACATAGCTAAACTCCTTTATAATAAACGACAAATTGCTAACAAAACTGTAATGGGTAATTTTACATAGAGTGTGACTTCCTTTTCTATGGACTTCACGTGCACGCATGCGCTTTGTCTTTGGTGCTGACTGACAACTCACAGCTGACGGCTTTTAAAAGTTTCCAGACCAAATTATGTATCCCTACGCCGAACCATATGATCTGCAAAAACATTTGTTTAGCAGCTGTCACTCTGACAGTCAAAATTTAGGTATATACCTAAATGTTGACTGTCAGAAGTCAGCTGTGAGCTGTCAGTCAGCACCAAAGAGGCCACGGGGCTACTGTAGCTTATTTTACTGCGGTAGCGCTATATTTTCTTACGTGTTCGATCCGCGTCGCTACTTGCCAGGAATGTAAATAACACATTCTTTAGGGGAGTTGTTTAAGCCAATACAACGGTAAACTTAATTTATCGCGCCAATTGTATTCTCGATAAAAAAAATTAGTAAGAAACCGGTTGACCTTTATCGTAATTTTGTTTTGTAGCTGAACATACCACTCACAGGATTCCTTTTTCTTTAGAAATTGGCACAAAGAGGCCGCCAGCCAACAATATTCAAATGCTGATATTCACATTAACCGTGTGCAGATTATTGAGATTATTGCACAAGCGAACATTAAAGACAAATCATTTTAATTTTGCCTAAGTTACACAATCTTCCTTTCTTAGTTAAGTTAACATAAACATATATCCATAATTTAGAATAAAGGGACTTTTAAATTGGTGTGAAGGGACTTTACTAAATGAAATATACTTCTCTAAACATAGTTTGTTATGCTCCACGTATTACTAACCGTCCGTGATATACACATCTAATCACACAATTGGGATAAGAGTGGTTAGCCTGGATGAAAGGTGTCGAACTGTTTAAGATAAAACAATCTAATACACTCCACCAGGATTCAAAACCCAACCTTTCTGTCACTGGCAAACCAGCCTAGATTAACTTGACATTTTATCCGCGTGTCTGTATGGCGTATAAAGTAGAAATAGATCCACATACCTATTTTTTCGCGCAGCGTCTTACTACTGAGAAAGATAGAATAGAGAGAAAATATACTTGTATTTGCGCGGAGGGAGAGTGTAAAACCGTTTATAAAAAATCACTCTCACTAAACCTGACCGGGATTCGAACCCCAACTTTCTCGTCAACGGCAGTCTAGTCTATGGTGAGAGTGAAATATTAAATCATGTGACCACCGAAACAAGTTTCCCCCAACCTCACTCACCCTTTAAAAAAATTAAACCTTTGATAATCCTTGAATGCGTACAACCTGAACGGTTAGTGATATAATTATATAGGCCTATATTTATGGAGCCAACATTTGGCTTAGCGCTAGCGCGTCTGACTGGCTTCCCTGACTTTGACCTGAGAGTTCGAATTCTGACCGGATGTGATGGCGTTGATTTTCCTGTTAAAGTGGTTGTTCAATCTCCAAGAAATTGCTAGTGCACTTACTCTTAATTAACCATCTCATATTTACCCTATTAGAGTAAATCATTAATAGCTATGTATGCGTATTACTTGGATGGGTAGTGAGACGTAATGAAACCCCAATAGGTGTACGTTTGTAATAGCGTGCGTGTACCTAGCGTGCCCTTTATTTACCGACCTACAACCTAATTTAACTTTATACAAACAAAAAGAAACAATTCCAATTTCGTCAGCTTACAATTTTAAAAATACTCTCTTAAAACACGATTGTGGCGTATAGCCCGAACGGGTGGTAAGACGTGGTGCTAAAAAGAACACGATCGTAATTTTTGAACGTACCTATAGACCACGAGGGTGAGCCTATCCAACCACGTGTGAAACCAAAAAGAATAATATCTTTTTTGTGTCTCTGGTTTCAGTTGAAAGGGAATGTAATGTCCACACTTATTTCCAACGATTATTTCGGTACTTCTAGCAAGTAAATAAATAATGACCAAAAATACTTTTAAAGCTACCGCGTTAGTAATTTTATCGAACATTAAACTCAGAAATAACTTCTTCTTTGAAACTGAAACAATTTTTTAGGGTTCTGGGGGTCGTGAAACATCGACATCCATCAACATATCGGTCTAGATTTCTTTGACGGTCACGATACTTTACCTTAAGTGTTCGTAAATTAAAAAAAAATATATATATTTATTTGTTTTTAGCTTGAAAATTATTGATTTTATAAAAATATGTTCCAGTTAAAATATTTGTTTTATAAATAGTCCTACATATTTGAAATGATAAGTAATTCCAAATAGTTTCAGAGATATGGTAAAAATGAGAATTTACGCATCAGACCGGGAACCTCAAAGTCATTTTCCCGAAAGATTGAGGGTATCCATTTTGTTTGAAATATTTATTAATGCTTGGAAATGAAATTTAATCAAAATCGTTAGAGCCAATTGTGAGAAAATCTATTTTTTCTCTTTTTGTCCTTCAGTAATCTACCCTTAATTTTAGGATTATATATTCAAATCCAAAAACCCCTCGGGGCAACCCTATTAAAACCCTATATCAAGTTTTATAGCCCAATCGGTAAAATAGTTCAGGCTCTAATTCGAGGTACAGACAAACGGACGCATGGACGTACACCACTTTTTCAGATTCGGATGGTCATGAAACGTCAAAATTAATCAAAATCTCTAGTTCGATTTTTTTTACGATCACAATACTTTCTCTACCTGTAAGATAGCGAGAAAGTAAATAGCTACGAGGCAATAATATATAGGCGATACCGCGCGGACCAAATTTCAAAAAGTAGTTATATGTAAAATACTCTTAATAATGTCTTCTTCAGAAAATACCTACCATTATTTTGATATTCATATAAGACACTCCTTAGACACAAATTTTGAACAAAGTTGCGATTGCATAAACATCAAATCTTAATTAAGCTACTCCTAAAATGATTTTTTTTAGAAAAACGAAGATACATTTTTATTTATCAAATAAAACATCACCGGGACAACCATTTTGAACTTAAATGTTAAGAGCCATTTTGGAAAAATTTAGGACTTTCAATAGTATATTAATCAGTAAACTATGGTAATAAGCCAACGCTTGTAAATTAAATGTACATGAATGACGAAGCTTGGAAGATAGAAATAATCTAAGTTATGGATAAATATGGCTATAAAAATGACACCTGAACACGGGAATCGACCTCAGGAGTCCCGATAAACTAAAGATCCGACCTGTGTTTGTATTCTTTTGTCCAGGTTTAATTTTTAAACTACCTTTAATATGAGGAATAAAGTCAAAGTTTTAAATAAAATATTTATTTTGGTTTTGGGGGCAAATTGGAAAAAAAAATGTAATGAACGAAAATGATTGTTTTAAATTTAATAGGGGTAAAAAACTAAAGTAATAACGTTTATTCGAGCACACATCTTTTACTCTGTTTGCTTGTTCCTACTCTGAAGGTATGGACGAACCCACATCCATTTTACTATTTTTCTGTCTTCCTGCACCACTAATTATTATTATTATTATTATTATTATTATTATTATTATTATCATCGCGTCTTACTACCCATTCGGGTTATACGCACTTACGCTAATGTGTAGGGTGATTGTGAGATGAAATGAAGGACCTACAGTTTAATGTGGAATCCGAACCATGGTGAGGGCCTGGCATTCCCCACATTCACAAGATGTCTTGTCAGAGGTGAAGGAAGGGTTTGGTAATCAGATAAATCTGTGCCCGGGCCGAGGATTGAACCCCGGCCGCCAGTACAGAAGTCTGACACCTTACCCCTAGACCACCAGGTCACCTTGCACCACTAATCACTACACAAGCTGCAACAATAGCCACCTCTTCCTGTGACTCGAACCGGAGGAGCTGCCAATAACATGTTATTACCGAAAATTATCTCGGCTATTAACTTGTTGATATTCATGTTTCAATAACTTTGTTAGCCACTTTTAATGTTAACGTTTCAAATTGTTCATGACATGCTACCAACATTTTTGCTGAAAACATAGTTATAAACAGTTTGTTATTAACATTTACCAAAACAATTAAAAAATTGTTTAGTAACATATTTGTTATTCACATTTTGCTAATAACAATGTTTTTGCTATTTCCTTGGTGTAGAGCCACCTTAGATACACAAACATAATAACAATAAAGCAATCCTTCAACTATATAACATAATGCATAGATGAACCTTGATGACGGAATGAAATGACCTCGGATACATTATTAAAAAGTTCTACTCCCACTTTAAACGCACGACAGTAATTTCTTCAATGATGTTGCATCTTTGGCGTTCTTGGGCAAGGCCTTCTATCATTACAAGGACTCTGTGGTGACGTCACATGATGAGGTGCTGAGCCTTGTCCTTCTCTCGGGCCAATTTAGAGGCTGGAAGTGAACCAACTGACTTGCTTATTACAGACAGTTCTATGGGGAGTTGAGATTATTACGGACTTTGCTCCAAGGAATTATTTTGTTACTTTGCCAAGCCTTGAGAGAATTAATTGTGTTCTCGAGTCACTTCTGACGATCTGCAGTCATATTCAGATGGGAAGACACTTTTATAAGAAACTAGCATAAGTATCCGGCGTTGTCCATGATTACCCCTGGTAACGCCCCCTTTTTTATGATTTAAATATACAGAGGAAAAAATCTCATTAATTCATTACTGCCAACCTAGTTTTTGATTACTAAACAAAAATCAAATCCAAATTATAACATTCCGGCTTTGATGTGCACATGTTTGAGCACAGGAGCTAGGCCTACTAATATTTAAATGTCAGATCTCTGTGTGCGATAGATATCACACCATGCTCATGGCAGACAGACCTCTTTATTCTATTAATATAGTACTAATCGTATCCGACACCTTAGCTCAATCGGTAGCGTGTCTGTCTACTGAGCTAAGGATCCGGAATGGGAGGAAAATGTATCATTGGTGAAATGTGGGTTTACCCTTTCATATTGATAAATTAACGGCCGGGGGCTGGATGATGTTCCTTTCCAAGTCTTAAGTTATATTATAAGCCATTTTAAGCTACGACAGGCCCAGCAAACTGGTAGTGGAAAATATATGGCTTTAATAAATAACTGACTCAAGACAATAATGAATGTAAAGTACTAATCGTACATCCTTTCCATGGAGCTAGTTTTATGTTCTGATGAGATGAGATGAGATGAGACTACTGTGACAGCGAGAATGAAGGTGTGGAACCAATGGAAACAACATAAACCTAACTTAAGCTTAATAAACCAGCCCTTTATGACCGTTGGGGTGATTCCTCTTTCTGAAAAAGGCCCAAAGTATCAGCCGGGAATCGAACCCTGGACCCCTAGACTCGTAGCCAGCTGTACTGACCACTACATAACAGGGTCGGTCACACCAAGTAGTGTCAACAGCGTTTTTACATTTTTGCCAAGGGCATCGCGGTATTTGACCAGGAATGTTTTGTTTTCTGTTTATTCGTTAGTGTTCTTTTCAAATGTCACAACGACCATGCCAAATATTCAAGAACTATTAAAATTATTATGCGTAGACATTTAAACTAAACGTATCAACTGAAGCCATAATTAATTTATTTTGAGCATGAATGTGCCCAGAGGGGCGGCAAATTTTGTAAAAAAAAAACCCAACCTATTAATATTGAAAAAGTTAACATTATTAATCTCTTTTGGTTATTCTAAAAAATTAATATAAAAACGTACTCTACCTTCCGTGATGGATGTGTATTTTATTTCAAAACATTTAAAGGCAAGAGTTGCCGGGCTGGAAGTTAAACACATATTTAAATATAAAAATATTTAAATAAAAGCCAGCAGTCTAAAAGTAGCTGAACAACGAAACATTTTTTTTTATTGATCATTACAATAAGAGTCAAGGGGATAGATAGGCATCATATACGACACCTCTGTATGTTGTTTGGACACAAGATGAGGGTTTGAGGGGTGCGANGGGGGGGGGGGGGGGGGGTGAACAAGATCTCTGTAGCCCCAATGTGGTGAAAATATAAATCCACCACTGCGAGTTTTATGCAGTTTTTTTTATTAAAACATTTATTTGATCCAAAATAAATAAATTATTGCTCCAGTATAAACATAGTTTAATTTTCTTCACAAGGTGATATCAACAGTTGTTGAATATCTGTCATGAGCGTAGCGGCATTATATGACAAAACTTTTTAAATGAAGAAAAAAAGGGCTCATTAAATTCCAGCACACCTTTGACAGATATTCAAGTACTGTTGAGTTCACCATGTGAAGAAAATTAAACTCTATACGTCTACTGTAGCAATATTTTGTTTATTATGGCAAACAAAATTGAGAAGAAACTGCAGAAACACTGCCTAAACTTGCGTTCCTTGCACACCTTAAGAGGGGGTTTGGTTAAATAGTGATGTGATCATAAGGTGCCATTTTAAAGTGCAAACAAAACACTAGACTAATGGTATGTGATGTCATTGTTTGTCTGACGTCACTTCATTATGTTTCAGGCTTCATAAGGACATCTCTGCTGGCAGGATCTACTTTCAACGTCACATGGCACCTTGCGTACCCGCACAGGGTGAGTCATATCTTCAACTGCGAGGATGTAGTTGTCATTTGTCCCATATTCCACGTTGCTGTCCCAAGACAGGGGACATACAAATCCCGTATTTTTACAACTTTCCTAATTGACTGTTTATTAATTTTGTGTTATTTGGTTTTACAAATTGGAGCATAGCTTTTTTTTAGCACCACGTCTCGCTACTGGTTGTACGTATACGTATTATTTAAGCTAATGAGTTATGGGTGAGGAAGGTTACATTTAGAGGAAGTGCACCTGCATTCGCGTGGAAAACCATTCGGGGAAAAATTACCCTCAGTACACTCGATCGGGATTCAATCTATATCTATTTATATATTTTCTAGTGGCATCTAATTTTTTAAAAAATCCAGAAGAGAACTATTCCAAATAGTTCTATAGGAATCTAATTTTTTCGAGAAGAAGTCAAGTTAGGAGCAATCTATATAGCTTCTAGAAGCATCCAAATTTCATAAGAATTCTGGGGAGGACTACTCCAAATATTTTATAAAATAATCTAATTTTCAAAAATTGGGGAGAAGGACCACTCCAAATAGCTCTTATGGACATCCAATTTTCGAACATTTATCGAGGAGGTGGTGATGGAGGAGGGAGAGGTGGGGGGGGGGAGGGGGTTGATGGGTTGGTGAAAGGCTAGTCCTTAAAACTTTTTTCTTTTACTTTCCCCTTTTACACAAATAAGATTTCACCGCCCCTTTTTTTGATCATTTCCTTTTAGTTAAAAAAAAAACAAAAATCTGCTAAATATACCATGATAAAACCTCCCGGAAGCCAACTTTCTGTAGTGGTGTTAATCTGCGAACCGATCTTTCATCTTGAGGTGACGCCAAGTGTTTAGCAAGAGGTGAAACATCTTAAAAAGAGTGTTTCCTTTCTTAGAACAATAGAGGTTGACTCAACGGCGATCTTCGTCGAGTGCACATATGGAGATGAGGGCATGGTATGGCGTAGCATATTCGGGAAACTTTCACTCAATTACGGGAACTAGACAAAAAAAAAACCTCATCAAACAATCGCCCCACGTTACTTTTTGTTCTATTACACCCTCCATTGTGGTGAATGAGTGGAAAGGGGCAGGGGAAATACGACGGAGCCTTCTTTTGTTTGAAGATAAACGAATACGCGAGTAGAATAAGTACAGTTTCATTGAATGCTCAGTATGTTTAATTATATGTGTTGTACTGTTCTGCCCTACTTAGTAAGAGAGACGTATATCCCGCTCTTAACACAACTCGGATGAACAAGGTTTTATTGCACTCCTGCGTGCTTTGATAGATGTATATAGGTTTATTACGGCATTGTATTTAATCTCTATTGATCACCGAATGCTGTCTCGGGAAGCTACAATAAAAACCTATTTAAATTCAGTTACTTATCCAAACGGTTGTAGAGTCTCATCACATTTGTAGTTACGGCCTTTTTTGTTTGTTTTTTTCTCTTTCATTTGTTGTCTTCAAACCGTGTTTTAAATTAATGTATGTTATCAATTCCTATTGTCTTGAGTTTTAGGTGTTATAAGATTCTAATTGTACTACAATAATTAGTACAAGGTGTCTAAAAAAAAAGTATTGTCCCTGTGGGGTTTAGGTCGCAATACCAGCTTTATCCTAGGTTTGTAAATTTAAACCACTTTTGAATTTGGAAAAGTTGCTTGGAAACAGTTCCGTTTGCATCCGATTTGTAAATATGTCATTTTTTTATGAGCTGAGATTCGAACCTCAACCTCCCAGTCACAGGCAATCTAGTTTATTGTGAGTCTGATGCTATAAACAGTGTTACCATCGGGCCTATTAGGGATGGAGTGGGAAGGAAAATAACTTTAATAAGTAAATTAGCGCCCTAACCTTAAATAACAGTATGCCAAGTTTTAATAGACCTCACATTCATTAATTTTGAAGAAATATAAGTAACTACAGGGGGAATTTAATTTTTATTGCGAACGGTCGGGATCGAATCTGGGCCCAGTCGGGTGTTCTAACAGCGCACCCAGCCCCTACGGATACCCCCTCAGGTGACATCAGTACTGATGAATCGCACGACGTCCAGGTGTAGCAACGATAATCAATATTCATGACCTAAGTGTCCTCCGTCCAACCCAAGTGAAGATATGAATAATAATCTATAAACAAGGATTTGTTTACTACAGCTTTCATTGTGTGTGTGCGAAGGAAAGAGGCGGTGTTCCTTTGTTTTCCCCCTCATGAGGATATGACGTCATAAACAGTATTTCCCGTCACCTCCTACAGAAAGTTCGCCGACATCTAGGGAAAGTATGTAATTTACAACATTTCTAGATATTGCAATAGTACATTATTATTATTATTATTATTATTATTATTATCATCATCATCAGCAGCAGCAGCAGCACCGCGTCTTACTACCCATTCGGGTTATATGCACTTACGCTAAAGTGTAATGGTAGAGTAATTGTGAGATGAAATGGAGGACCTACAGTTTAACGTAGGATCCGAACCACGGTGGAGGGCTGGCATTCCACACATTCACAAGTTTTGATTAATACACGTCTTGTCAGAGGTGAAGGAAGGGTTTGGTAATCAGATAAATCTGTGCCGGGACCCAGGATTGAACCCTGGACCCCAGTCCAGAAGACTGACACCTTACCCCTAGACCACCAGGTCACCCTGAAATAGTACATATATATCAACCCTCTCTGAGAGAATGATAAACACAGGGGTGTCGCGCTGGTAGAGAGACTGGGTAAGGGGCCTTGAGCGTTGGGAATTTTGTAGAGAGTTGAGATCTTGAATTGGGGAATTCTAGAATTACTCTGTACCACCAAGGCCGTAGCCATGGGGAGGTTTTTGAGGGTTCAAACGCCCGCGAAATTTTATTTATGGTTCAAACAATATAAAAATTAAGATATAAATACAAATTAGGGGGCTGTGTTTCTATAAAAAGCACTTCGGAAAGCTTCTAGAGGCTTTAAATATTTAGAAATTTTCCTGGCCTTCGGCATTTTGGGTGTTATTTTACTATAAAAAACACTTCACAGAGTTTCAAAAAGTGTTTAATAATAAAAACATTTCGAAGCCTTTGGCAGCTAGAGGGTTATTTTACCATGAATAAAAAAAACACTTCAGAGAGCTTTTAAAACTGTTTTATCATTTAGAATTTTTCTTCCAGCAATTGGGGGATGTGTCCACCTACCCACCACCCCCCTGAAATTATTGGCTGGCTACGACCTTGTGTACCACAGTATTTTCGATTATGAAAATTCTTTACCGCATACTATTACAGAAAAATTTGAAATTTCCCAACTGTCGATCCCCACTATTCAAAAGTTCCCAACTTCATAACTCATCAAACATTGAGAGGAGATACCTTCTGTATTCGATTGTGTATAATGATTAGTTAATCAAGTTGTCTAGTAGCGCCGTTGTCACTGCCTACTAGTTTTTAGGCTACTACTACCAGCTTACTAGATACTAGTAGCTTTAGAAGGTTGGGTAATGTTTTAATTCGATCACTTGATAATACCTGGAGTTTTAACGATGCAAAACTTGTTAGTTTTCCTACACTTAATGATGGTGAATGTCAAAACAAATTACACATGTAATTTGAAAAATCCATCATCTACAAATAAGTTTAAAAATACAGTTAACTAAGATCCCAGCTTAAGGCTTAATTATTGTCTCAAATTTGACAATTTTCCCCGGGGAGAACCCACTGCCCCCCGCCCTTCCCCCGGTGTTATCAAAGTTGTCCTTGTCACCTGGGAATTTTTTCAATTCCGCAACACCTAAGCTTGGGAAATTCACTATCTTCCCCCCACCCCTTCCCGAATATATTTCGTGCGACGCCACTGGATTCTGCTAAGAAGGAACTTTTAGAAACATTGATATTAATTTAGTCTATTATTAGTACTATTCTATTGAAAGTGACAGCTAAAGATTACATGAGTAGACGTATGAATGTATTAAAGTAGATCTACTCACTTATCTAGCTGTCTCATACAATTCTTCCTATGGATTCTTTTTTTGCGCTGGGTCTTACTACCCGTCTGGGTTATAAGTTTATATACTTATTAGGCTAAGATTTTATGAATGGTAATGTTGAATTTACAGGAAGTGTACCCGCATCTGCGTGGAGGGAGAGTGGATAATCCATGTAATGAAAGAAAAAAATACACTTGACCAGGATTTTAACCTCCAATATCTCTCGCATTGACAAGTTAGTCTATTGCATCAGTGAAGCCTTAGACCATGCGGCCACTGAAGCGAGTTCTATGTCATTTGGACTGTGCCTTTAATGTATCACCAGAGTTAAATTAGCGTTTGACTCTACAGTATTAGGGAGAGCCGAGGCTTGATTCTTGGTATCCGTTGAATGCTGATGCCTTTCCTTAAGATCTTCTAGCCTCATCCTGATCTCTTGAATTAAGTAGATTAAACCATTGGTACTGTATTGGCACTCTACACGATATTATTAAACTTTAAGCTGAAACTGGATGAACATAACTAGGTCTATTGGCTGTGATCTTGGAAAACACACACATATACATATATATATGTGTGTGTGTTCTTCCCATACTAAGCAAGCCAAGTATGTTCAGAATTCTTCAAACAAATCAATCATATGCATTTCCAGCCAAATTATGTACATACAAGAACATATTATGTAATTAATTAATTGTTCCAGATGTCCTTATTAACTGGAGTATGATTGTCCGCAATTTTAAAAATAAACTTATCTAAATGTACATCTTTCTACTAAAAATATTCGGTTTTGAATGTTATGAGAAGTGTAATCACATTAGAGATAATATTTTGGGGCCAAAATAAATATAATTATGATTTGTAAAACTTTATTTAGGTTTTCTTTTTAACTAGTTTATCAATGCTACTCAGACATTTCATTCTTATGATCCAATCTAACCCTAGCCAAATGTGCTCAAAATGTTTCAAAAGATAGATTTACTTTGTTTAGTTGTCAATTTAATTCAATGACCTACACTGTCTTATCCTGATTGATAATATGCTATTATATATGACACCGTAAAACAATTGATTAACACTTGAGTTTATAGAATACTAGGTGTGTTTACAGAATTAGCCAAAATGTTGAAAACTAAATAAGAGTTGAATAGGGATGAATAAGGTAAAACTTGAGAGGAAATGTACCCACATTTGTGTGAAATAAGAGTGGGGAACTATTTAGGAAAAATACCTTCAGTGCATCCGACTGGGATCCGAACCTCAATCTCACCATCATTGGCACAAGTGTGACATATTAGACTGACTATACAATCACCTATGCAAGTAATTCCTCTAGTGGGTTAACTAATCTTTACTTAACCTAAACAAAGCAAATTATTTGGTTTTTCAATAAAATACCTATAAAAATAAGATTTAGTAATATTTTAACAAATTGTATAAATAAGAAAAAACCCTTTAGTTCAAACTTAGATATTTTTTTAAAAATTGCTCTTAGTCTTATTACTTGTTTGAATTATTCACAACTTATTTCGACTAATCTAAGGACAAGGAGGGATACTCACCCTTATTTTAGAATCTAAAAGGTCATTCTAATGTGAGGTCAAAGCTAAATCATCCATAGCTTTGGATATGTTTTGAGCAATTCTTTATCATGCCTCTTTTAGCCTATATTGAAAATATTGGCTCCTCCAAAGTTAGCGCTTCGTGGTTGTAATTGGCGAACAGAACAGTCAATTTTCTGTTAAGATATTAACTAGATTTGAACATATTGGACAAATAAACAACAAAAATTCCTCTGTTATTTGTTTTGAAGAAGGGTGAATGAAATGTGGACCTTTTATGTTTACATGTTTAACATTTCAAGTAGGGGCTAAGTACCCCAAGAATTAGTTGTGTTTATATGTTTAACATTTCAAGAGGGGCTAAGTACCCCAAGAATTAGTTGTGTTTATAGCCACAATTGGACCTCACTATAGTAGGAACACACGGTGTGGGTTCCTAAAGGGCGTGTTCCAAAAAATGTACCTGTCATTTCTTTGTCTGTCATGAGCTTTGCATGATATCTAACACACGTAGAGTGCTGAAATCATAAAATTACTAACCATTTTGCACAAACATGTCGCCTCCAAGCTGGAATTTTAAATTTTTTTTTTTCTGTCTGTTTGAAGAAATAACCCGCCTCGATGGCGTAGTTGGCTAACGCGCTTGTCGTGTTGAGCTCAACTGCTGAGGACGGGGAGATCGAGGTTCGAATCTCTGGTCGGGTGAACTGGGTGTGGTTTTTCCTAAATGGTTTTCCACTCTCCCTCCACGCAAATGCGGGTTCACTTTCTCTAATTCAACCTTCCCAATTCCTTAACCTTCCCAATTCCTAATCCATTAGCGTAATTAGTACTTAAAGCGTATAACCCGAACAGGTAGTAAGACGCAGTGCTAAATATTATTATTGAAGAAATTAACATTGCCCAGGCTGGAGGGGGGAGGGGGGTATCCACATAATTAATTGGATGGCTACCCTGGGGAACGCCAGATACTTCTGCTAGTTATTTAAAAACAAAGAATTTTACTAATATCTAAATACTTTATATAATATTAGTTGTCATTTTGATGCTCTATTATTACTATTTTGCATCACACAGAGGATGTGATTTATTTATATATTTTACAGAATATAACCGGGGCACAAATTTAGAGTTTCTGCTAGGTTGTAAGAAGCCCTTGCGCCAGCCTTGGGAACACAATTAGAACAATATCTGATGATTACAAAACATTCTCCATGTATTCATACATCAAGTCATGGGATTTACAGAAGTCACCTTTTTTACTATTTGTATCTTAATAATATAGTAAAGTATTATCATTGTCAACCACAAAAAAAGTTTATATTTTCTAAAAGTGCATTTCTGATGTGTTTTTACTGTAAATGAGCTACGGTATGTATGATAGATAATGAATGTATGCACACAACTGTTATTAGTTGAGTCTACACAGCATTAGATAATACAGCCGAACTAAACCATTGAAACTGTTCTATCACATTTTAAAGATTACAACAAGATCAAAATGAATTAGTTGAAAATTAAAAAAAGATATTGGGCTTATCTCAATGTCTCTGTTGTCGAATGAATAATGCAGAAAACCTCACCATGATACATTTTATGGTTCGAGCCTGTTCTGTAACCGGTTAATCAGTCATGAGATGAACTCTTAAATAATGAGTGGAGAATTATCCTGGGCACTGGGCTCAATGTTATAGTGTTTGCTTGCTAAAAGCCTAGGGTTCAAGGTTTGATTGATTGTGCACTTATTTTTAAATTTGAACATCTGTTTTTTTTTAATCTGTTATTAGGGAGGCTACAGACTTCAGCTGCTGGACAACCTGCAGCGCCCTATACTCGACTTGACGCCTGTCACTGCAGACTCTGAGTTTGTCAGCACTGATGTCACGTAAGTGACACATATGAACCATATTAACTAGCCTGTAGACACAAGTGTGCCACTGAAACAGTAGCTTCCACTGTGAACAAAATGGTTTAGAAATGGTGGTTGATTTCAATTGTTGGTCTCACCCGCCCATACCCATTTTCCCTCTAAATATTTTGGTGCAAATACATGTAGGTTCTTAAATAAGCTGCAATATACATTGAAATCTTCCGAGGAAAAAACATTCCCAATAAAAACCACATTTTTGAAATTGCTTCTGTAAAAAGCTGTGATAGTTCAACAAATTAAATCAATTTTTTACTAAAGATATATTCAGTAGCTAAATTATGGGCTTTAACTTATATTTTTCTGATGAAGTATGTTTTTTGTCTGTCGGGTATTTGGGGAGGCATTGGAAAAGATGCAATCACACCTTCCTATTACCGGGTAAGGTTTATCCTGTATTATTGGGAACTTACATCCAGAATAGGATTAAGTGTTTTACTCATCTCCTCTCACCAACAGACTATTTCTTATCATTTGATGATGCAAGGAGTTTAATTAAGTTTTATTTTCCTGCCTCTGTCTTTGAAAGTACTGGTAGCATTATTTTATGTTTTGCCAGGCTCAAGAGTGTCGAGGTGTTAGTATCAAGTGTATATCTACCGGGAGGATCATTTTTAACTCAATGTTGGACGTATATTGATAATAAGGATATAAACATATTACAATCTGGTGGTTACTGATGTTACTATCACATGGTGGCTGCAGACAGGGAAAATATGGAAAAGTCCTGCAATTTTTGACTGCAAAGAAAACAGGAACATTTTGAGGAATTTAATAAAGAATAAGGAAAAGTCAGGGCATTGAAACCCTTAACTAGTTCTGCATCTAAACATTTAAACGAAAGTGTGAGATTTTGTTTCTTGATGTTAACAAAATGCACTGTATAACATTCTTCTAAGATGAGATGGTTGTACAGGTATTGTTTTATAACACATTTACACATGGCCACAAATAATACCTAAAACGCTAAATACTAGGAAAATAGCTTATAAGAATGTTACAGTAGTAGCTACTGGTATTGTTTTAAAAAATATGTGATTGATTTAGTAGAAGGAAAAATTGCCATTGACCAAGAAAAACTAAAAAGGTTATGCTGGGAATTTTTCTTAAAATGTTGTCAAGAAAACTTGTAAAGTCAGGGAAATTTTAGTAAAAGTTTTGTAGCCACCCTGTAGCACTTAATCTTAAAATATGTATATAATATGTTTTAAACAATTATTTATTTACGATTGTTTTGCTTCCAGGGCTCAATCTTATCACATCCAACTTCCCCCAAACTTCACCTGCGAGGACTGCACAGTGCGGTTGATGCGGCAGGCAAAGGAATGGTCCGACGGCTACCGCTTCTGGTCCTGTGCCGATGTTGACATACTTGCTCGTAAGTAGAATACTTAGAGCTAGAAATTTTATAGTAAAATATTATTATGTATTTGCATTTACGGGGTAACTTTTAAAAAGGACATTTTGTTGTTTACATTCATAAAAAAATTGTTAGCTTAGAAGGGTTGGCTTTACTTCCATTATGTGTTATGACTAATATTAACAATAATCTTTGTTACACAATTAAAATACAATTTTTGACTTCTATTTTGTGTATTTTAAGATATTATCAGCGTTAATGTTTCAAAATAATGTAATTGAGACCCAGGTCATTCATATTAAGTTTGTTGGTTCAAGAAGTAGAAGTATCATAATAGTCAAGGGTGGCCCAAGGTACATTTTGCGCCCAGGCGGGATTGCTGTTTGCCCTCTTTTATAGCTGGGGATAATAGGATAGTATGAAAATAATCACCGAAACCAACAACTCTAAGCCTAACAAAGCCTGGGCATGATGA
>CABFVZ010002454.1:71176-84349 GCA_902151445.1 Timema monikensis | reverse complement strand
GGGGGGGGGGGGGGGCACCCTATGAGGACTATTCCAAATGGACATCCACGTAAAAAAAAAAGTTAATGGAAAACCACTTTAAATAGGTTGAAGTGGAATCTAAATTTCGAAAAAGAAATCAAGTGAAGGACATTCTAAATAGCTTCTAGGGCATTACAGGTTTAAAAAACAAATTCTGGGTGAGTACCACTTCAAATAGATTCTAGGGAGTAGGGAATCTAATTTGCATTTAAAAACTCTGCTGATCACTTTTTAAAATAGATTTTAGAGGCCTCCAATTTTCAAAAATTTGCCAAAGGAGGACTACTTCAAATAGAAGTATCCAAATTCAAAATATTTCATGGGGAGCACTATTCTAAATAGCTCTTAAAAGAGTATAATTTTCAAAAATTCTCTAAACGAGGACTTCAAATAGCTTCTAAGAGCATCCAATTTTTTAACCTTAACTGGGAGAGAGGAGAGTAGAAAGTCCAAAAAGTACTTTTTTGGTTCTCCCCCCCTCCTCCCCCCACCCTCACAAATAAAGTTCCGCCACTATATAATACAATAAAAATGTTCTATATTCTTAGGGTTTAGTAGTAAGTCTTAACATAATATCATAAACTTACAGTTTTTAACACCTTCCCCCCTTATCCCAAAAAATTAAATTTTCCCTATGCCCATGCCACACCTAGCAACTCCAAACCCAACGTAACATAGACGTGACATGAAAATAATCCGAAGAAAAACTCCATAAATGGTTATCATACAGCGTGTTTCACTGTGAGATTGTACGAAAATAGTTCGGATTACAAAGAAAACAAATAAAATATGTTTTGTAGATAATGTTCTCTTTAATTTTGATACAACCAACGGTTTAAGAAATAATTGCCAAATACCGTTTTGAGGTGCCATTTTTCAAGATGGCGGATGTGAATTAATATTTTAAGATTGGCATTATATTCCATTTTATTCACCACAAAAAAACCATACCACACTTTTATTCACATATCTAATTTAAGATTATCAGAAACTTTTCTAAATGAACTGAATGTAGTATTATTTAACCAGTTATGAAAATGTTTTGTGTTTACAAGTGTACAGCAATAGACTCCTAATAAGAAGGTGAAATGACAGCCTGCCTAATGCTAACCACTGATGTATTGTTAGGTGACAAGTTCAAGGAAAACTGTAGTGGCCATGGCCGCTATCTGTTGGCCAAATGTCGGTGTGACCGGCTGTATTATGGCCCTCGCTGTCAGTATCGTGATGAGTGTATCGACAGCAAGGACTGTGGGGATCACGGCAAGTGCTACAACATTGGGGCCACGTCAGCCCCTAAGAAACAATGTTACTGTGAGCTGGGATGGTTTGGACAGGATTGTTCCAAGCGTAAGTTTTGTTTAACCTTTTTGTTTTACTCAAACTTAGGCACTATATCTTACTTACATTATCTGACCAGAAGTTAAGCTCAGAAACCTTTAGTTGGAAGTATCTAGTCAATATGAACAATTTTAACCATTTTTAAGATCTGAAAAATTACACTTGGATTACACTTTGCCAGTATATAAAAAGAAACTAAATTAAAAAAACAATAACTTAACTATAAGCATGCAACCCGCATGCTACTATCACAGGTGTTTACCCTTGTCGTTGTTCAAGGAGCTTTCCAAATAGTCTCACATATTAGAGTGCACAGTATTAAGCCGGATGCACAAACAGTACCCCACCATAGGTTAGCTTAGTTGCACATGCGGGGGGAGCAGTAGTACAGTCTGATTTTCATAGTAAGAACGTTAATAGAAAACTGGAAACTCATATTAAAATATTACAGATTTATTTACATTCTTAATTCATTTAGTTAATGATGTAAAGATAAATTATACAGTAATCTATAAGGAAGTTATTGGACAATTTTGATAATTTCTTCAATTAATAAATAAAAAAATAACTATACAATGCCAAATTTTAGTGGCTTTCAATCAATGTTGGTGCTCAAAAGTAGGCTTTTTACAAAAATTAGGGTTTAGATGCAACTCTTACACATGGCACAGTGGGAAAGGAGAGGGAAGGCTATTGTCCTCTTTTTATTTTAATCTTAAGATCTCTCTTGGAGTTGACATCAGTTCTCTGCAGCAATACAGTCATTAGCACAGTAATTAATGGATTAATTTGTTGTATACTCCTTATTTCACGTGCTTCTTGAAATAATTCCTCTTCACACCAAATAATATGCACAACAGAAATCATTTTAAAACACACTTTTCTCTATTCAAATGTAGCTTAATTTTGTGTCGACTGTGGTAGCTATTTTTACAGAAAAATAATTCATTGTAGGAACAGTAAATATAAATATTTCTGTAAAACAATACTTAATAGGTGAGAACATTAACAAGCTAAAATAAAAATTATACATAATATGAAGGCCTTTTATAACTTAAACTGAATTTCTCTGTAGGAAACATTTAGAAATGGATTTTCTGTATTATTTATCAATTTGATTAAAATAAGATAAATTAGTGTGTAATGAATATCAGAAGCATGTTAGCTCATTTTTTAAATCATAAGCCTTCTCCAGATCTGTTATTTAGTTTTACTCAATTTGTAACTAAATAATATATTTTTATTTACCGACTACAACCCTCAAGGTTCCCCAATGAAGAGCACTGAGTTGGACTTTGCATCGTACACCAAGCGGGAGCTGAGTAGCACTTTCCATCTCTACTGGCGAGTACTTCATGATTTGGAGGAGGTGGAGATGGTGATGGTGGTGAACAGCACGAGCTACGTTGGGCTGGGCTGGCGACCACGTTCCCTCACAGCCACCTGCAAGAACTTTCCAGACCTACAAGACCTCGGCACTCCACAGGTGTGTGCTGCAAACACGACTGCCATCACTAGGGAAGAGTTCTAGTATCCAGTTTTACCACTGGCAACAGTCAAAAACATTTTTTTTATATACTTCACACTATATAAATGCACTCTGGTATCACTAATGGCAATCTATAAATGGAAAGTGTTACCACAAACTAGACCAGATACAAAACTTGTTTGGAACTCTTAACTTTACGAGAATTTGCAATAGCTGTTAAGAAGCACCAGAAAATATTTTTGTGACAGGCGTGACAGTGTGACTGGTGTAGTTTTCAACCAACTTCCCCTAGTGGCTATTAACTCTTGTATTTTTCTGGCAAATTTTTTTAGTTCCTTGCTTGACGAACTATTTCTCACTCTTTATTATGCTTTTATTTGAGTGAATTCTTATCTCTTTTTAGATTTTCAAAGGAAAATAATACAGTATTTGGAAATATCCGACACCTTAGCTCAGTTGATAGCATGTCTGTCTACTGAGAAGAGGGTCCCGGGTTCAATTCCCGGCAAGGCCAAAAATTTATCATTGGTGAAATGTGGGTTTACGCTTTCATAGTGATTAATTAACGGCCAGGGACTGGATGTTGTGCCTGTTTCAGTCTTAGGATAGATTATAAAGTATATAGAGCTACAAGAGGCCTAGCCAGCTGGTAGGGGAAAATATATGGCTTGAATAAAAAACTGATCCAGGCCACAGGCTGGGAACAGTAAGGGATGTAAAGTAACAGTATTTGGAACATAAAAAAAATTATTATATAAGTTTAACCATTTTGAAGCATGTACTGTTTTATAGTGTGTGTATTTAGTAATACTCTCTAAAAGGTCATGCTTTGCCAAGTACTCCAACCTGTAGAGACTTATAAATAACATTCTTAACTTATATTTTAATCCACTTAGTTGAATGTGGTTTTTACACTACCACTTAATAAATGGCAGTAGGATTGATTATAATTTGGTTCCAACAAAACAGTTACACATAATATCTTTTTATACCTTTCTTATGAGATTTTCTACAACACTATTTTTTTTTTAATACATGAACTTCGAGTTAAATGGTTCCCTCAAATAAATTTTTCAGTTTATTCTGTTTATCCTCATGGGACTTTTTTCTCTGTACAGGGATTTCTCATTATAACTGTGTTAATGAGCAGGAACACGAATATTTTTACCACTCAACCTTCGGCCACACCTAATTGTGTTCAGTTTTTTGGACAGTAATAAACGAACTTTGAGTGTAGTATATCTGTATGAGTAAAAAAATCTTGCCTGTACAATATAAAAGAACACACATATTTGAAAAACATTTATTCTCTTTAAAAAATTGTATCTACTCTTTTTTGTAGAGCTAAATGTAATTATGATAAATAATTTTAAACCTTTTGTTTAATTAAGTGTATATATTCTGAATTATTTATCTATCCCTATTCCCCAAGCTAGCAGACTATGCTTATAGTTAATTTAGCATACCAAAGTTCCTTCTTTAATTCTCCTCCTATGACTACACAGCTTGTATATAATGTCGCAAGTAACTCGGTATTTTTAGTTATTTGATACATACATTTTTAAAGGGCATGTGTGCATTCACCCCCCATCTTGTGAGTGAATAACAGTTGACCTGAGATCACTAGGCCCTTGGCATCTATTGTATCTTCAAAAATATTGCTTTCAGATTAGTTTATCCATACAATGATCATCATAGAAGGTTCAGAGCTAGTTCTAAATGTTATTTGTTTATGATAGCGGTGACATAGGTAAAGGTACAGGGCCCGTTATTCGTCCCCGTGCCTAATTCCATCCCCTCGGGTTTCTCGTCTGGTAAGTGCTGCACCATGGCGGAAGCCAGTGTTAAGCCTCGCCAATGACGCATTAGCGAGTCTGTAATGAACTTGTGGCTCTGTGTTAGTTTTGCGTGAGTTATTTTTATTTCCATTTTTTGTAAATGTTCAAGTAATTATTTTGTCCACATTTCCAAGGCCATATCTCTTACTAAGGTATGTAAATAAATAACTATATATCTGTAATATATGGCCTATGATATCTATTTTTACAATGCGTAGGCTACAAGACAAGAAACAAAGCGTGTTTTGAGAATCATGTCGCCATATTGTTTGTGTACACTGGCCCTGATTTCGTCCCCTAGGTGAGCCCCAAATTTTGTCCCAGGAACGAAATTTAGAACTTTGTCAGTTGGTATAGTATTTTTTATCGGTATGTTTCTAGATGGGGAAACGTAGGCAGTGGAACAAGGAATCTATGATAGAAGCCATAAAAGCTGTAAGGGATAAAAAGATGGGATACAAAACTGCTGTAAAAGCATTTAACACACCAATAGAAACTTTGAAGGACTATGTAAAATCTGGTGTTCAAACTGAAGAATGTGTGAAATAGAAAAGAGGAAGAAAACCTACTTTAACTGAGGAGGTTGAAAAATTGCTGGTTGATTATTGTATGGAAATGCAAAGGAACTATTATGGAATGACTCTGGCAGATCTTAAGAGGATGGCTTTCCAGTTAGCTATCAAGAACAATCTATCTCACCCTTTTTCTTCAAAGATAGGATGGGCTGGCCGAAAATGGCAGTGTCTTTTCTTGAAAAAGACACCCACATCTTTCTGCTAGA
This sequence comes from Timema monikensis, assembly GCA_902151445.1. Taxonomy (NCBI): domain Eukaryota; kingdom Metazoa; phylum Arthropoda; class Insecta; order Phasmatodea; family Timematidae; genus Timema; species Timema monikensis. The sequence goes on along the minus strand of CABFVZ010002454.1, from coordinate 78,879 downwards.
AAACCACAAAATATATCGCTTGCTAGAATTCAAGGATTCACGCGTGAAAATGTTCAGAAGTTTTTTTTCCATATACAAACAGGAGCTAGAGAAGGTTAATTCTGATCCTTCTAGAATATGTAATGTTGATGAGACGGACATTTCTGTTGTACAGCATAAAGAGACTAAAATAATAACAGCCAAAGGGAAAAAAGAGGTACACAAGATGTCTTCTGCAAAACGAGGAGCAACCATCACCGCAGTCTACTGCATGTCTGCAGTAGGGCAGTTCGTTCCCTCCATGTTAATATTTCCACAGAAGCAGTGGCAGGTGGAACTGCTAGATGGAGCACCTCCTGGTTCGATAAGTGGTGTCTCTGAAAGTGGGTGGATCAGTGGCCCCCTTTTTTCCAGGTGGCTGGAACATTTTATTGTCAAAGTGAGGCCAACTAAAGAAAACCCAATTGTTCTTGTCTTAGATGGCCACTATTCACACACTCGCAACATCCATCTGATCGAGAGAGCCCGAGAAACTGGCGTCTCAATTGTTTGCCTGCCTCCACACTCTACAACCAAGATGCAACCCATGGATGTGTCTTTCATGTTTCCTCTTAAGACATACTACGCAAAATCTGTTGAAAATTAGCTCTCAAATAATCCGAACCGTATTTTCAGAAAGCTTCAGGTTGCTTCACTGTTTAGGAAAGGCTATGTGCAAGCTGCAACCCTGGAAACAGCAATCAACGGATTCAGGAAGACAGGCCTTTATCCTTTCAATCCATATATTTTCCGTGAAACCAACTTTGTTGTTCAGTCAACTGGGAATCAATCCATCCCTGTGCAGAGTGCTCGTTCAGAGCATCCTTCAACATCTAGATCTTCGATGACACAGAACGTTACATCGTTTGGTCCTTTAACACTTGGATTGTCTTTGCCAACACCTGAATATCTATCAACACCAGCTTTTCCTTTAACATGTGGATGCTCTTCATCCCAGAAAATCTCTCCAAAGGACATTAGAGAAGTTCCAGCAATTCTGCCTTCAATCTCAAACAGGCGCGGCGAAGCGTTTCTAGTGACAGGAACCTCACACAAAGAAAAAGTTCAGGAGGCTACAGAGAAAAATCACAAAGCAGAAAATGTTGAAGAACAACCACCAAAGAGTTATCGAAAGAAGCTACCATTTGCTTCCTCTTCCCACCCTTTGACTAAGACATTGGATCCTAAAATAACCGAGGAAGTCTCAAAAATATCCTCTTCAGCTCTTAAAAGATCCAAGACCACCACCGCAACTTCGTCATAAGCTCCTGAAAAACTATCATCAGTCTACAAAGCTTCCTCATCAAATTCCCAACCCTCCACATCAGATACTCAGAAAAAGAAGTCTGCTCGCCAACAGAAGCGAAGGAAGCCATTCCTTGATATTTCAAGTGAGAGTTCTTCTTATGATGAGACCGAAGTGATTTATGTGTCAATAGACAATGAGGATAGTGATGACGATGTCGATTGTCAATTTTGGGGGAAACCATTTTCTGGTGATAAATGCGGCGCGAAATGGATCTTATGCGGGATGGGCTACCAATGGTGCCACGAGTTGTGCACTTCTTGTGAAATAAAAAAACAGTTTATCTGCGACAGCTGTTTGGATATGTGATTATCTAATAAGATGTTAAGATATTTAGATATTTTTCGAAGGTAGATCTTATTTTGTAATAGAAGGCAATTCTTTTGATTTCTTTACTCTTACCTTTGTATTTTTATATATATTTTTTCAGTAAATTATTAATCCAACAGTTCTTAATATTCTTTGTGTCTCAGACTTGTTTTTACATTCTATCTGTGCATAGTTTAAAATGAAACAGAGGGGACGGAATCAGGGCCACTTTTTGGAATAATTGGAAAGTTCATTTTTGTGAATTTATGCTTTACCCTTTTTTTTGGTTCAGTTGTTTCATGTTTCACCAAGTGAACCATAGAATAAAATGTTTAAATTTAAACTGCATTAGTTTCAGATCTTATACTCTAAAGATCAAATAATAGTTAGCAGAAAACAAGTGGGGGACGATAGATGGCCCCCCCTACCTTATCTCTTAGCTTACCAATATGTTTCCGTCCACCTTTCCTGTACCTTCTTCCAAATATAACAAAATACCTCAAAAAGCGAAAAGAGTTTTAGATATATTATATATTCACAAAAAGAGTGAAAGAAATACTATTTTTATTTATTTCCTCTTCCCACAGTATAATACCACCATCCCTTCCTTCCCTCTGCGCAGTAGAGTTTCATGTCCAGCCTCACCAGAAATACCGTGAGAGTAGCTACAACTAAGACAGTCTTTCAAAGTACAAACCATTCTTTGCATGCAATATTCTAATGATACTAAAAAGAAGGTACACTTGGACCAAACAAGCTATATTAATGCTTCATGACTACAGAATGGTGTATCACCTGGCATGGGCATTGCTGAGCCGAGTAGTGAACCAGAACCGAGCAGCGAGCCTGAGCCGAGCAGCGAGCCAGAACCGAGCAGCGAGCCAGAACCGAGCAGCGAGCCAGAACCGAGTAGTGAGCCTAGTAGTGAACCAACACCTGCCAGTGAGCCTGAACCTAGTAGTGAACCTGAACCGTCAAGCGAGCCTGGCCCAACCAGCACTCTTAAGCCCAAACAAGTGTCGTCAAGATCAACCAAGGATGATGAAGCCCCTGTGGTAGAAACCAGCGTGTCCTTCAGGGTCACATCGAGACAACAAGGTACATTTTTAAAATCCTTCCTGTGTTTTGCTGGCCAAGTTTTATTACTATTAGTTTATTATTTTTTATTATTAAATATAATAAAATTTACAACAATTCAAACTTATTTTTCGTTTTTTATCATTTAACAAACATTTGCATATACTAGATGACAGGGTAAATGTGTCTAAATATGGTCATTATTCTATATTTAGGAAACGTTGGAACATTAAGGCCATTTGACCATCAACATTTCATTGCACAATTTAACACATGTATAATTAATTATTAGCTATAAACAGTGATTCATTTATTTCAAATCATTATAGTTCAAGAGTTATAATGGTTCAAACTTGCTATTTTATTCTTTTTATGTACCGTTGTTAAGGTTAACTAATCCATGTTTGGAGCTGAAAGCTAGATAACTATGCTAGACATACATATAAGGTGTACACAATGAAATACTAATAATATCAATTATAAATATTTTATTGTGTACACCTCGTATGACTGTCTAGCTATAACCTACTAAATTTCAGCCTCATATGTAAATTACTTTACCTTAACAACGGTACATAAAAAGCATAAAATATCGAGTTTGAGCCATTATAACTCTTGAACTGTAGTGATTTGAAATAATCGGATCACTATTTAATATAGTTTAAATCATACACATTTTAAAATTGTGCAATAAAATGTTATTGTCAAATTACCTTAGCCAATGTGGTGTAACGATGTATTTGTAGTATCTGTAATAATGATTATGCTAGTAGTAGTAATAATAATAGTATTTGCAAAGGCAACCATAAAGTATCTGTAATAATTATAATAATAGAAACCTTTAACAGTTCACTAGATTGCTAGATGACTTTGTTTTTTGAGGACTACAATATTATAAAAAATAAATGCGAAATCTTCCTACTCTCTACTATTCACATCATTATGATAAGGTTATAAATTAAGGCAGCTACTAAAATAAGTTATTCTGAATATTATTATTTGTTCACAGTTAAGATATAGATTCAAACCAAAGTGACTAAAGCATTGTTTTTTTGTTTTTTTTGCTTACTTCCAGCTCGTTCCAAAAGAGATCTTCCCAAAAACAGCACAGATCCAGGTATTAGCAATACAAATATTTATAACAATATGCATACAATTATTTGTAAAATAAGTTATCACAGTCATAGCAAAAATGGTTTTTTACTTTATATTTAATTTGTAAATACATTACAGTAGTACAGTAGCTAGTATTTATATGTAGGCCTACATTTTCATATCTTTATTTTGGTCAATAATCTTTTTTATTTCCTAATTTGACATTATGCTTATTGTAAAATATATTCATTTCTTACAAATATTCTCTTTTATACAAAAGTGTAAACATAGCGATTCACTTTAAGTGTTTATATTTCTAATTCTAAGATACAAGAATTGAGAAAAGCAATTTAATGAAAACGGGAATAATGCAAGTGTGGTACTTGATGGATCTAGCTGGAAACACAGGCTACATACAATAAATACATTAATAAGTTATAAACACGTTTTTATATCTTCTTACATTTCTAAATTCCTGAAGGCTCGAACTGAAGCTCTGTAAATTGCTATCACATATCTGTTGTAAATAGAAGACTTTCACCTGTTTGGTGGTTGGCATTTCACTCTTTGGCTTGGCACTATGTTCTTTCTATGTTATATAGGTGATTCATCACCTGAGCCACGGTCGGAGCCTCAAACTACTTCTGAACCAACATCTGAGCCTGAACCCTCTTCTGAACCTACAACTGAAATAACCCCTAAATCAGAACCTGTACCAAGCACTGAATCAGAACCTAAATCAGAGCCTGAACCCAAATCAGAACCTGAACCCAAATCTGAGCCTGAACCTAAATCCGAGCCCGAACCTAAATCCGAGCCCGAACCTAAATCCGAGCCCGAACCTAGATCCGAGCCCGAACCTAGATCCGAGCCTGAACCTAGATCTGAGCCTGAGCCAAAATCAGAGCCTGAACCAAAATCTGAGCCTGAACCTAAATCCGAGCCTGAACCTAAATCCGAGGCTGAACCTAAATCCGAGCCTGAACCAAAATCTGAGCCTGAACCAAAATCCGAGCCTGAACCTAAATCCGAGCCTGAACCTAAATCTGAGCCTGAACCCAAATCAAAACTTAGTGCAAAACTGATAGCAAAGCCCACCCAGAGTTCTGCTGGTTCAAAAGGTAAGATGGGAATAAAAATTTGACACTGTACAAGAATCATATAATTTAAATTTTCTTAAACAGATTTAATATTCACAAATAGCATCGGAGATAAGTAGTTCATCCATTATAAGCTAATTGGTGTTGTCAACAGACATGTGCAGGAATATGACTCTTATTTACTGACAAAGTAAAATATCTAGATTGGTTTTTTATTTTCAACCTTTCCATTCAATTTCCTTTCTACGCCAAATTACTAGTTGTTTTCCACAAATACGAGGTTTTAAAAAAGGGATATAATATGAAAACAATGTAAAGGTACTGTAAAATTATAACATGTAAGTTAAAAGGAAGGAAACTAACCTTAAAGGATAATTGGATTATGTCTTGATAGAAAGTTAAATTTCTGTTCATTTTTTCATACATTCTTCCATCTTCTAATCACTCTTTTTATATCACAAAGTTGCACTTTACAAATACTTTTGAATTTTAATAAACTTTACTTTTTATCATAAGAATAAACATATAAGAACGCAGAAAATGGCAGTTATATTTATAAAGTCTGAGAATATTTGCCATTTGCCAGGTTCCTTTTTTTTCTCTCTAGGATTTTGTGTGTTTCCTCCTAGGTAAAGGAATATTTCTGAAAATTAAAAATAATGTATAAATGTGTATGTCTGTGAGGAAGATTAGTGATCAGAAGATGGAAGTATGAAATAGTACCAGTGTATGAAGACACCTATGAAGAAAGAAGTTAATTTGTTTTAAATCAAGACCTACCCAATCTTTACTTTCATGTTGGCTTCATTTTTATAATCTACACGGAGGATAAATGGGTCAATTCTTTATATTCAAGAGATACCTGGGCCTTGTTTTAAAAAACTACAAACTACAAATTGCAATTTAAAAATTAACAAGTGAATGTTTTATAACTGTAAAAATAAAGTGTTTCATAAAGAAATTAGTTAGACTTGTAAAAGTTGGTGCACTTGTAGGAAATATCTACAAGTCAGCTGTTTTATTTATAAGCAAAATATCAATCAGTTTGCATTAACAAAACACATAGGTTATATTATCTAAAATGAGTTCAAGGCAGTTACAATTAGAAAACAAAATTAGCTCTTATAAATAAAATTAAGGAAAATAAATATATTTATTAGTGAGGTTCATATACATGTGGGGCATCAATAGGTATTGATGTTCCATCAACACCGCCACATATTTGTGGCATTCGTGCAAGTGCATGACATTGTTGAACAATATTTCCAATGTTTTCTGGCCAATTCACAACATCTGAAAGTTTGACAAAATTCACAGCATTTACAAAAGTTTTGCCTGATCGATGTAGAGACGCTTTAGAAACACCATGCATATCACCTATAGCATGGTACTGCCCACCACTTCCTAGCCAGTTGAGTGCAACTAAAACCTTTTGCCATGCAGAAAGTGATTTATTTCTCTTAGTTGGATGCTCTAAAAGATAACCTACATCTTGTATTAATTCCTCTAGTTGCAATGAATTCATTCTGAATAATTTACTATAGGTACTCGAGGAATGTGATAAATTCCATATTAATTCTATTTCTGAAATTACATGGGTGTCTCCTAACATCAATAAGTCCCACCCCCCACCCACCACGTCTAACTCACCATCATCAGAGTCAGTAAATACTTTACAATCACAATTTTTCTTGGTGTCTTTTCAAAATTAGTCAAATAGAAAATATTTATTAATCACTTGTGTAAATATTTAAAGGTAGGTATCATGAACATTATTTTTACAGACTCTGATGATAAGTTGAATGAGGGGATTATTGAGGTTAGGAGACAGCCATGCCATTTCAAAAATATAATTAATATGCACCTTGTCACATTATTTGGATATAATGAATGATTTCGAATGAGTTGCTGCAGGACATCTCAAACATAGGCCCGATTCTTACTATCAGGTATTGTACCCAAAAACACTGCAAAATCATAAACTTAAATCCATAATTTTACTTTAATTTCTTTGGTTATTCTATCCAAAAAGGCTCAACAAAAAAAAATATTTATTTTCATATATTTATTTCTCAGTATCTTACAGGTAGAGAAAATATTGTGATCGTCAATAAAATTGAACTCAAGATTTTGATGAATCTTGACGTTTCATGACCCCCCAAATCCAAAAAAGTGGTTTTTGACTTTCCGTCTGTCTGTACCTCCAACTAGAGCCTAAACTATTATACCGATCGGGCTAAAACTTGGTATCTAGGGTTTTCATAGGGTTGCCCCGAGGGTTTTTTGGAATTGGATGTCCAACCCTAAAATTGAGGGTAGTTTACTGAAGAGCAAAACGAGAAAAAGTCGATTTTCTCAAAATGGGCTCTAACGATTTTGATTAAATTTCATATATAAACATTTATAAATATTCCAAACAAAATAGATTCTCTCAATATTTTGGTAAAATGACTTTAAGGGCTCCAGTCTGATGTGTAAATTATCTTTTTTTTTATAATATCTCCTAAACTATTTGAGATATAAAATTACTTATCGTTACAAATATGTAGGTCTCTTTATAATACAAATATTTTATAAGAAGCATATTTTTATAAAACCAATAACTTTCAAGCTATACATAAATAAATATATTTTTTAACTTTTCGAACACAAAAGGTATAAGTATTGCAACCGCAAAAGAAAATCTAACCTGAAATGTTGATGGAGGTTGACATCTCAGGATCCCCTAAACCTTAAAAAGTGGTCTTTGCAACGAGTCTGTATGTGTGTCTGTTTAAACTTAAAAAAAAAAAAAAAAA